>ML785817.1:338703-351901 GCA_009831015.1 Picea engelmannii
TTTTGTGAATTAGTTTTGACTTTCTATTTTTAGAATATCAGATCCATTGTTTTAGGATCTTAAACTGATTGTAAGAGGCTATAAAGCCAAAGACATTTGGAGCACTAACGGGTTCAAACTGGGAGACATTTTGATGCCATTATATAGACTTTTTTGCAGAAATAAAGTGGAATTTCCTTTCGTTTGCAATTCCAGAATTGTTCAGCTTTCATTCTCTGTACTTTAATTTCAGTTTATTTTAGTTCATAAGGACTGTTACCTCCTTGTTGAACTCATAGGCTTGAAACTAAAGGATTCCTTGATGTCTTGTATTAGGCCCAATTTTCACTTGTATTGGCAAATCAAGAATAACATTCTCCATACTCTATTTCAATTATTGGATCTGGTTATTGTTTACTGAAAGCATTTTATCTTTAGATGTGTGATGAGTTGTTTCTTATACAAATCATTGAAGACCCCATTGTCCCAAACACATATAAAACATTATTTCTAAGTTACCAAGCACCTTTGGTCTACAACCACAGAGGGTTTCTTGGAGTGATAACACACTCCACAACATAAAAAATAAGAGTCATCGATGTGTGATGTAACGAGGTTGATCCAGATATCTTTGTGAGCACTAGGATGATAATATTTAGGCTCAGGTTCTCAATTTCCCTAATAGGGAGTTGGCTTCCCACTTTCTCTGTATCTGCAATGCAATAGGTGGAGATTTACACTTCTATATTCATCCCACTTCTAGCCCCTCAGGCCTTTAGATTTACCATCTCACCCTAGCAAGACAAACTTGCAATGAAATAAATATCATCCACCTCAATTCTCAATGGTTTCCCATCGAGATAGAAGGCCTTCGTCTCGAGATCCCGGTATCTTATCAACGTTTGTAGAAACCTTTATTCTGCCCTCATTCCTTTTATGGCCTAAAATTTATAGATTCCACATCTTTGTAATGATTTTTGTGCCCTTATATCTCCTTATACTGCAACATCAACATCCTCTTGCTCTCTTTCTCTCCATTCAATCACCATCGTGCAAAGGAAACATCAATTTTTGAGTAATTTTTCTTAAAATAATATGTTCAAAGAGTTGTATGTGAGCTACCATTTGTACAGTCGCGTATAGGGATCGATATATGCGAGAAAGATTCACTTTTATTGCATACATGGAGTCTTGTATGCATCCCAATGAACTATAGCTCGAGTACACCCCTTTTCCTACTTTACGACGTCCAAAACTAAAAAATTGAAGATTAAAATTAGAATTTAAACCATGAAAATGAAAGAGCATGGGATGGGCACTTACTTATTCTAGGTGGTTTCAAATTTCTCCACATATAGCTCTCAGAATAGTCACTGAAATATTGTGGATGAAATGGCCTTAAAAGCACTATGTGGGTAAAAAACTGAAAATGACATGGTAACACTTGTTATTTTTACTATTTGTAGAAACTTTTTACCCACTTTGTATAGTTTTCACCCTATTTTTCCTATTTCTGAAACCATATGGACTAATCTTGAAGTGTCAGACTTGGTTGGAAGTGTTTTTTTTTTTTTCAGGATATAATGAATTTCTAGTTCTCTTTAGATCATTTGTACCTCCAGAAGGTATATATTGTCACTGGCATATAGGATATATTTTCACCTCACCTTTTCATTTTTGCATTGTCCTATGACCACACTTCATATGACCTAGGTATGAAGCCATTTTCTAGTGACACAAAACACTCTCATTATTACTAGAAGTGTCGTTATTAAGTGGTAGAGACTTACCAAACATGGGTACCCTAGTTAGAATTTTTCTTTTCCATTTGGTGCCCATGCAAAAGTTATTCCATATGTCCAAGAGTCCCTTGTAGTCTCGTTACCACTTTGTGTTCGAACCTCACTCTTCTTACCCAATATCATTCCTACCACTACCTATGGGTCTCCCTCCATTATGTGTTGCTCAGAACAACATACTAGAGTCTTAGTTAAGCTCTTTTCAGACTCCTTAAAATAAAAGTATTGTCGAGTGAGCTTGTCTATTTCACACTCATTAAAGAGATTTGAAATTACATCTATTTCGATATAAATTTAACCTTTTTCTAGACCAAATAGACTAATTACGAAAAAGGAACACTCTAGTCACTATTGACTAGAAGAGTTCTCCTTGGTATCATTTTATGCGTTTTCGGGCCCATGGGACTAAATCTATGAAAAAGAACATTATTTGAAATTTGTTTCTAATGTCAAGTTGTGATTTCATTTTATCACCCTGAACACATTTTTTATTCTAATGTCGGCTCCCGCTTACTCCTTATAAGCCTATTTACCCAACAATTCTTAGCATTCACCAAGCAATGCCTTCCATATATCCTCTGTAGCTTGACACCCTTTACCCTGAGAAGAAACACCGCCCTCAGTGTCCATATCCCGCATGTGTTCCCTTATATAGCACATGAATATGTTCCAATGCATGGAACTTGTTGACTTGCTCGCGACACTCGTTTCCTCTCTTGTATCATAACATTCTTCCACATTTAAAAAACAAAAAAAAATAAGGGTGGGAAAATAATATTGTCTCCTATCGGCAACAGTCATGTCTCTTTGAACATAGCACAAATTTTTGAGTCCATTCATCAAAGGTTTGGGTTTAGTATGGACTTAGGAAGCTGTACTCGTTACTCAGAGTTAGTCTCCTGTGACTTGTTAATATTCCAGTCCTTATGGAGCGTTTTTCGATGCCTCTTGTGTCATAAAATTTTGGTCTATCATCAGTCCTCAATATATGATTCCTAATTTATCCATTTTTTTCATGCTCTAGTTCAAAGGAAGTATAAACCTTTGTCACCCATTCCTCAAAATTCTTGACTTTGCATGTTGGTCATTCCCTTGCAAGTGAATCTCATAATCACATGAATTTGTAGTCCTACCTTTCACCCTGGGCATACTTTCAACATTGGTAGGTGACCTTGAACCCAATAGATGACATGTCCTCATTGGTCACTGATTGAATGGTTTCCCTTATGTTCGACGAAAATAAATCTATTCACACACTGACTCCTGAGATTCATGCAGTGTCTTGGATTTCATTTGACCTTATTGGTGGCTTCCTCTCCTTAGTCGGTAATTTTCATTATTGGCTTCTATTAAGGGGGTATATTTTGTGTACTACTTGCATCTAGTGCACACGAGAGACAAACATTGTCATCAGTTCGTGCATATCCTATTCGTCTGATTTATTCCTAATTATCAAAGTATATCTTTGTACCTCATGTTGGATGATGAGAGATACCTTAATGCTCTCATTTCAGCGGATATTCTTCCATTCACCTCAACTCATCTATTCTGGAATCAAGATCTAGAGTCTTAAGAGTACCTGAAGGCTTGCAGTCATCAGTGGCAGGTTTTCTCACAATCAACAGTTGGGAATACATCAATGTCTCTTTCTCGATGGATTCCTCAAGTGTTCGACCTCAACACCTTTATTCACACTTGTTGAATGTACTCAGTGCCTTGAAATCTATTTTCATCATCGATGGGTTCTCTCACATTTGTTAATGGTATACCTCAATGACCAATAATCAAACAAAGTCTCATCGTGTTCGAACTCAACTCCTTTATTCACAGGATGTAGACTTGCACTATCTACGACTAGTGTAGAAGACCTCCAGTTCACAAGTAGCATCACCTAATACTTTTTGTTGTATTTCAACGTATCAGTACCTATATTACTTCATTTATCATGGAAGATCAGATTGTACTTCATTGTATACAGATGTATTCAGTTCATTTTGAGACAAGATTCCATTGTTTCTTGTTTGTGACTATGACTTCCTATGACATATGCCTACTTTGGATTTTCTACTCATGGCCATCAATAATTACCTTATATATATTCACATGGATTTGCATTGTACTTCATATTGGCAGTCGTGTATACAAGGTCAATATGTATTGTAATATTCTTATGGGTGACTAGTTCCTTCAGCCGAGTCCTCACTACTCCACTTATGGGAATGGTAATGTATTTCGACCATAATTATTTCTCCTCTTCCCTCACACAATAGGGGGCATCTATTATATAAATATTTTCCACACTCTATGCATCATGCTTCGGTGGCCTTCTCTTTCCATCTGTAGACTCAATTCCCCTATTTTTCTCAATAAAAAGTAAAAAAATCAATTTTGTGTGCATATACATGGGCTACAGTTAGACAACTTGCGTACACGCGAGTTTCTCCATTACATCCCATGTACATGAGGTTTTTTGCTAAAAAAAAAAAAGGGTTTTCCACGCCAAGTCATGGGATCCATGCCTTTTTTCCTTTCATATGCTAGAAACGCTCTGATTCAAACCTTCATTTCCCTTTTATGGTTATAAATTAAGCCATATAAAAGCCTTGAAGGAGGAGAGAAAAAGTGGAGAGAAAATACACTTTGGAAAATTTTTGTCTCATATTGAGTCTACATCCCTTTGTCCTTTAAGTATGAAATTCTCTTGTGTTCATCCCCCAAGATCTTCCTATTTTGTGAAGGAGGAACCCAATTACTCCTATAACTTATGATATTTCCTTATGGATGATTTAGGTGGTGAATGCCCAGGTGGAGGGACTTAGTTTCTCGGTTTCGTCAAGTGTCACTATAGGAAGTTGTCACTTTTGTACTTCTACTGATTATATTAATAGAAACACTCTTTTCCCATCCAATTATATGTTACAAATAATTGTGTTATTTTCCATAGGTAAATGTGTTATACATGTTAATGGACTAGGTTAGTTGAAATGCTATCACTTTATATATTTTCATATGATTATGTATCTTGAATGTTGAGGACAAGTTGGAGGTATGAAGAATTCAATCATGAGCTCGACAGTGGTCTTCTACGAAGAGGTAGGCTCTTATCCTTTATTTTTTTGGCATTTCCATTTAATATCTAGAATACTTGATATTAGCGTTGATTTAAAGGTGACATTTTTTCTTTTGTGCTCATACCCCAAGCCATAGAGAGTTTTTCCTTGTAACACCCTAGATTGACAAGGGGGAGGATCCATCTAGGATATTTAACTAAGTTTCATTTGTGGTTTGATGTCAGTTTGGAGGTGCATATTTGTGGGATTTTCTGGTTGTGAATGTGACATCTTCAAGGTTTTTGGTTTGATATTGTATGTTTTTAGTGATGTAGTGCAACTGGCATAGAAACAATTAGATATTGTACTTGAGTTCCATTCATAATAAAATACCCATGTGTTTTCTCCATATTATGAGTATTTGATTTACATGCAATTTGTTTGGAAAAATGTTTATTGGTAGAATCATCTAGATTTGTCCATAAAGAATAATTGTAATACAAAATCACTAATATCCTAGCCTAGAATAGTTGGGGATATTACAAAAGACACCCTAAAACGTTTAGCACACCTCAGACTTGATCTCTTAATTTGTTTCTCTAAAAATGAAAAATTATATCCTATATTTATAGTGATTCTATCCCCAAAACACTCGTTGAGCCGACCTCAATTTTTTGGTTGGGTTGTTGGACGAAAAAATTCATATATCCTCCTTCTGAGGGAGTTATAGAGACTTCCATATACCATTGGAAAGGTCTCAGAATACGATTTCCAGCCATGTAACTTGTGATCCCATTTGAATTAAGTATGGAGCGTAACAATTTCTTCAAAGATATGGTTATCCAAATTGACCAAAAATAATATTTTCAATAATCTTCATTTTGTAATATTTATCTTGGACATATGTAGGCTTGTAATATTTATCTTACACATTTTATAGTATGTCCATGTCTTTGAAATCAATGACAACAATATTTCCAACAATCTCCCAGTTTGCTATTGATGGCAACCCTTAGTCAATTCTGATACCCATACCCCCTATCTGCAACTTTTCTTGTGTCTGCAATTCTTCCTCTATCTACAACTTCTCCCCCTTTGACATTGAAACATCCCTTCGTACACAACACAAGTAGCATAATTTATTTTTATTTTATTTTTATTTTTTTTATAAACAAAGTTATGAGATTTCCACTACGACAATTAAGTAAGCAAAGACCAATACTTTACAACGACAATAAATAGGTATTATATTTATTCTTTTTTTTTAAACACTATAATTTATATAAACCATAATAAACAACATATACAACATACAACAAGTATCAATGATACAACTAACATATCATAATTTAATTGGTTATCCATTTTGACCAACCCAAACCAACCCTAATTTATATTAAGACTAAAATTCAATAGGAAGGAACTATAAGAATTTTCCATCTTGTGTATAATGAACAATCAATATTAATGATTAAATTATAAACACAAAATTAATTAAATATTGAAATGAGACATTTATATCATTTGACAATGTAAAATACTAATAAAATTCATACACACAATTTATTTAGGTCAACCATTTAACCATTTAAAAACTCACTAATAAAAAAATTAAAAACTACTTATTCCATGGATTTTCTTTTCCATTATACTTTATATTTTATAAGTGTTTTTAATGTAATAATTCAATACATAAAAAGTAGAATAATCTAATCATTTACCATTTTCTTTACATTGAATCACAATTACAATCACTACTATACTCATCCAATCCCCTCATAAGCCTAAATCTTTCAACCTTTAGCCTTCCTTCCATTATGGTTATAATTTAAAAGAAAACAATTACTTAGGATTATAAGTAACTATATAGAGGAGAGAATCAACTTGTAATGGTGAATCTGCTGCATTAAATAAATGAGGTTATATTTATTTCTAAATAAATGAGGTTATATTTATCTCTAAATAAATGAGGTTATATTTATCTCTCTTATACGTAGAGCTCTAGGCTAACGTACCTTCTCGCTGGAGGAGAGTTCAGGTCTTGGGCTCGAACCCGAACATGGTCGTTGCTCGCTGTCTGATTAACCATTCCGAGCCAAGCTCACCACCTTTATGAGCACCTGAGTGGGCCCAATGGTTAAGAACATGTGTTATCTCTGGGGAGGTCACAGGTTCAAAACGAGTGGGGGGTAGGGATGCTCATATTGGCCCGTTGTGACAAGGCTAGAAGGGTAGACGACCCGTGGGATAGAGGTTCACTTGGTCACAAGTTATTGATATATCTAACTTACGGGTTGTTGGATATACTCTTGGGAGGTTGTTGTTCCCATGGTTAAAAAAAAAAAAAAATGCCAATTGTTATCCACTAAGTGTCGACTAAGTGGATTAATGTACCTAAAATATTCTTAGGTTCTAATGCAATATCAATAAACTTTTGTAAAGACTCAATCATACATTAATATCCTCAACAACCGCCAGAGTTAGAATCTACTAAGATACAATTTAAACAAGACAGGGTGCTTATCAACAAGTCCCAGTCTTCTACATATTATAGGTGCATTTGATGTTTGTAAGAACGTCAGTAGACAATGTTTTCATTGCATTTGCTAAGGTTTAATGGTGGATGCCAGCAAATAATTTGGGTAGAGGTGAAACACCCAACATAAAACCATTGCAAAACAAGGGTGATAAAAATACATTAGTTGAATGCAGTTCTCCTAAGGATTTTGGAGCTAGCATTGTCTAATATTTTATTTTTGAACTTACAACGGTATTTTTTTTTTTAAATAATAAGATGGAGCAATACAATTTCTAGCGTTTTCTTCTGCAAACTGAAGTTAAAACATGAAAAACAATGGTGAATTTAACCTTGTTCATAGTTTCTTCGGTCAATTCGTTGTGAAATTTTAATGGCGGGAAAAACTTAGCTGAAACCATATTTACATCAATTTCTGAACATTTTTGCCATTCTTGGTGAAGCAAATAGCTTGAAATTTTTTAAGCAATAGATCCTGAGCTTCGTGGAAAGTATTAGAAAAAACTAAAAACGTGAGGCTTAATGCCCTACAAGACATGATCCAATGGTAGTTTGGATTTTCTCTTCTCAATCCGTGCTCTTTTAAAACCAGGTTGAGTGAAAAGTGGCACTAACAACTGCAATTTAAGGTAGAGAAGAATTGATAATATTTCCCAAGCGGTTAAGTATGGTCCGAATCTGGAACTTTATCATGGTGCAAGCTTTGTGTACTATAGTGATAAACCACCAAACCAAAAATCGAATTACTTTTCAACTTTTAAGCTCCTCTAAAATGGTGAAATGATCGTTGGTAAGCAGAGAATAAATTAGTGTATTGATGGAATTCAAGAGTAATTGGAATGAATTAGTGTATTGATGGAATTCAAGAGTAATTGAGCCGCCCTGCTCTCATACATGTCAGGTTCTGATTTAGGACAATGCCATCTGTTGAGTGAAATAAATCTTGAAAACCACCACCTAAGACACTAGGCAGACGAGAAATATAGGTGGAAATCAAGATTTGAGCCATTTTTACTTTAAATCTTTTGCTTGCAATTTTCGTTGAGAGTGCTTTGCAATTTTAGTTCAGAGCGTGGATTTTCTTAAATTTTAATAAAGTCGAATGCCCCCAGTAAGTGGTGCAAATGTTTAAAGCCAGAAAGTATCCAACTTTGTTAAAGCCTGTTGAAGCCTTCCATGGAAAGAAAATAGATCTCACTGAAGGAAGTGCTTATTAACTCAAAGGAAGTTAACGGTTCAGGGATAGCGCCAGGAGGAAATTCTTGGTTCCCACTTCCCCAGGCTAGATCTTAGTGAATCAGCTTACCTATTCAGCAATGAACAGGGTGAATAGTGGCATCAACGCCCTTCTCCCCCTCGCTTCTCATTTTTTTGGTCCCTTAAGACTCCATGCATCAATCAGTAAGTAATACCGATTATGTGATTTTAAAACTTTAACTCCCTTTTCTATATGCGGTCGTGTAATGGGAAGCTGGAAGAAAGTCAAGGGCGACCTCGAAATTGGATTCAACAACGTTAAAAATTAGCCATCGTTGAGGTTGGTAAGTTGGTCATCATTGCATTTGTAGGTGCTGAATAATAAGTGGGGGCATCATTCTAATCAATTTGATTCCCTACTAATAGGAAAAACCCCAATACTATGCAGGAGGTGGGGCAAGGGAGAGGATATGGGTTGCTATTCACATAGAATGAGATGTTCCAGAAGAAATTTGATTTGGGATTAGATCAACTCGATTTGGGATCAGATCAAAGTTCTAAAGTGAACTTATCTTTTTGAGTTAGGCTGAGATGCTTATGGATTTTAAGTTGGATATGGAACCGTGGGTAGGTGCTCTCTTTTCTTCCCACGCTGGTATAGGTTGGGGAGATAAAGTCAAGATGCGGTCTTTATGGCTCACCCACGAATTCCTTCTTGTGCTGGGATGGACGACCCACGCTGGTACAGGTTGGGGAGATAAATTCAAGATGCGATCTTTCTGGCTCACCCACGAATTCCTTCTTTTGCTGGGATGGACGACCACATCACATATATTTCGACAGCAAGGGTTTTTACCACAAAGATTTGAAAGTACATCGTTGAAGCTTGGACCACAGAGACAGCAGAAGCAAAAGAGAAGCAAATAAGATTAGAGGCACGAGTATTGTATTATGTTACAACTTGTAGACTTACTTTGTGGTTTTCTAGGAATAGATGCAAAGCCAATTAGAAAATGAATGCTTTCAACCTTGTTAATCACAGATAGAAAATTGAATTCTTTCAACCCTGTTAATGAGAGACATAAAATTGACCATATCACTCATATGAAAATTAGAAAATGAATGTTTTCAAAGCTGTTAATGACAGAAAAAAATTGAGCAACATGATCACTCTCATGATTACTGTTGATCTTTTGATCTTTTCAATATTGCAAGAGCCACATGATTACTGTTGATCTTTTGAATATTGCATGGAGAAAGGACCCATGATCACTATGCTCTTTTCAATCTTGCAGGAAGAAGAGGACCGATTTGAGATCAATCTTGCATGGAGAAGAGGACCGGTTTGAGAGGACAGGTTCGGATACACCGGTTTGAAAAGATAGGTTCCAGTAGTAGCAGAGGATACACTGGTTTGAAAAGATAGGTTCCAGTAGTAGCATAGGATACTCATTCCTTTAGGAGGACTCTTAAATAGAAGGGGAAGAGCTCACGAGCACTCTTAAGCAGAAGGGAAAATGTACAAGGTAAGCAAAAGAGCACGCCTAAGCAGAAGGGAAAACATACAGGTATGATATTAATGGACTCACTCATTTATTTTCTCTTGAACTTTGGAAGTCTCACCCACTGCCACTATGAGACACCAAAGCCAACACATACACCCCAACATAATGGGGTATGGGTATCTTGTGGAAAGATTAAACATTTAATGTTTAGAATTAATACTAACTTGAAAGTTAATATTAATTCACTTTGCTTAGCTTCATACAAAGAGAGTTTAGTCTTATGTTTCCTAACTTTGAAGTCTCTTGACTTAATATTAGGCCAAATAATACCTCAGAATAAAAAATTAAGCTAAAAAAAGAAACTCAAAAATTGAATTGTATGTGTTCGGAAAAACTTTGGTTAAATTACTTTGTTGACATGGATTTGCGTGCATAGATTAATAGAACACCCACGAATAGATTGCTAATAGTCCCTACAGCCCCAAGGGCAGGGGACTAATAAGACTATCCAGGCGATTATCAGAATGTAGACAAAATTTATAAATTTGAGGATAAATTATGATATCTTAATCAACGGTAAAACTGTATGAAGGATAATTCCACTAGCAGTAACAATTTCAAAAATCGCAACAGAGGTTCGCGAAGCAATCCCTACTAACAATATGAAGATGGAGTTATGTCTTCCAAGTTAGGAGCATCAATATTTAGCACAACGATTGAATTGGTTTCCAATTATTAGGGAGTGTCATTATCTTATTAATCCACTACAAAATAACCTGCAATGATCCTTTCACATCTGCATCAATCATATGATTTCCACTTACCCTTGCACTACATAAAACTATCTCTCTAGACCAAGTGACTATTTTTGAAATACATCTGCATCACCATGCATCAATCATATGATTTCCACTTACCCTTGCACTACATAAAACCATCTCTCTAGACCAAGTGACTATTTTTTAAATTCTAGTGGATAATTATAGATTTATAGCTATCGCACGATGAGGTTTGTTATTGCAAATACTATGAATGTAAACATTATTGGATACAATGTCAATTTTCTCCAAACAGAAGTTCTAAATTCGTATTCCTCCTCGGCTACTTAGGGAGGATTCCATTTCTTCAAATAAATCCACAACCAAATAACAAATCCATCACTCAGGCGAATCTCGCTAGAGAGTTTGGGCCAACTTCGGGCTCTAATACCACTTATTGGAAATGTGAGCCCACAAAGAATATAAATTGAAACACAAATTAATTGTGAAGAAAATAATGGAAAATACCAGATAATAAAAAGTATTCAATAATACATGGATTGATATGGTAAAACCCTTATAATGTGCCAATGAAACATCTAGTTGACAAGGTATCAGTATTATTATTGCTCGGAGATAAATATTATAATCTTCACTTAGAAGGTTTACAAAACTTGCCATATGCCTCTTAAAGCTATGTAGATATATACAATATTCAAAATAACTATCATTGTTACATGAGCTACCACTAATTTAATTTAATAAGTGACACTATTACATGAACCACCATCCTTCAACAATTTAAATTATTGTCACAATTCCAACAAATATTTAGAATTTCAATACATGTTATTTGAAATAGTAAATTCTCGAAGATCACACATCACTACTCGTAGCGCTCATGTTTGTTTATTTGAATTTCCCTCCATTTGAATTTAGTTGCCAACATTACAACTTACACTTTTAATACATCAAATAGACCTCACGTATCCTACTTAACTCCCATATTTTATGCACAACAATGTTCTCAAAATTGATATTAACTTAATTAACAAAAATAATCATGTGTATAGTTATATGCTCTACTTTAATCTTAAATATGGATAGTCTTATGGATAGTCGTCTAGTAAATTTCATTTATGTGAGAATTTGGTAAATTAAAAAAATTGGCTTCTATCTCTACATATTCCAAAAATCTGGATGGATTTAGAGATTTTCAAAATCTTTCACGGGATATTCCAAAACTCTAGATGGATTAAGAGATTTTCAAAATCTTTTAGATTGAAAAGAAATTCAACATGACTTTTTTATGAATTTAGTTTTATATTTTGAATAGTTTTTATTTTATGGAGAGATATTATAAAATAATGTTAGTTGTGAAAAAAATAAAAATAAAAAAATAAATAATTACATATATACATATGTATATGAAAATATTTAAAAATTTAAACCAATGTAAATCTATTTTAAATATTGATTTATCAAACATCAAGTAAAGATGTGATCAAATTTTTTTAAATATATATTTTTTATTATTTGATATGAAAGAGTTAATACATCACATAAAATTAAAAAATAAAAAAATTTAGATGCTTAATAAATCTATATATAAGATAGATCTTATATACTTACAAAACAAAATCATAAACTTTATAAATAATTAATTATAATTTTTTTATTTTCACTTAAAAAATTTAAACTTCATTCTCTATGATTTTAATTTTTTATAAAATAATTTAATACAAATCAAATTTAAAATATCAAATTTGAAATAACAAAATACCATTTTATTATAAATAATTATAATACATTTAACATAAATTATGCATTCCATTTAAGAATGGAAAAGGGATATTTATAACTCTAAATATTGGATAACAAAATCTTATATGCACTTTCACCCAAAACAAAGGCATATTGATAATAATGGGTATCCTTATCTTCATAAAGATATTATATCCTTTAAAAAATTTAACAAGTGTGATTTTTTTGAAATTTCAAAACCTTTGACTTTTCCATGTTAAAATTGTATATATTTTTTAAAAATAGTTATAATAAATTTAACATAAATTATGCATTTCATTTAAAAATAAAAATGGAAAAAGGAGATCTATAACTCTAAATATTGGATAACAAAATCTTATATCCACTTTCACTCAAACAAATGCATATTGATAATAATGGGTATCCTTATCTTCATAAAGATGTTATGCCCTTTAAGGAATTCAAGAAAAGATGTTATGTCCTTTAAGAAATTCAAGAAGTGCTATTTTTTGAAAATTTTAAAACCTTTGAATGTTAGAATTGTATATCATTTTTTGAAATATATATATATATATATATATATATATATATATATATATATATATATATT
>ML785817.1:377395-403118 GCA_009831015.1 Picea engelmannii
AATCCAATTCGGGTTTATTAGTCGACCTTCATTCAGTATCTAGTCGGTGGTGTCATGCCCACACTTCAACCTCTTTTCGGTTGACTTGTCATTGATATATTCGACTTCAACTTTACTCGGCTGAATCCCTCGACCTTCGACTTGATATCGATCCACCTCAACTTCGACCTATTGTCGATCGACCTCAACTTTAGACTTGTTGTCGATCCACCTCAACCTTCGACTTGCTATCGATCCACCTCGACTTCGACCATTAGTCGATTCACCCTGACTAGAATTTCATTGCAAATAATATAAAATCCCAACACGGATCAGACTAGATATCTTGAATCCCTCTATAGATAAACCAATTAGTCGCCTGAGTGCTTTAGTGCCATCGAGAAAATCACTCGGGAAGATACTCTCTAGTACCTGGGTATTCAGGTAGTACGGATAAGGGCACGGTTTAGCCTCCTTAGTTAGTTCCCTGAGATATTAGGCCATGTACCATTGTTGGACCTCGCACGTATATCAGAGAGCTATAAAACAGGGTAAATCCTTGTCTGTAGAATCCCTCAATACCCTAACCCTTGGGATAGAAACAAAAACAGAACATAAAAGATCTGTTGTCGTGTAACCTTACCTCCTGCATTTTGGGTGTGAAATTACTACACATTTCTTCCTGTTAAGAATTTGGGCATTTCAACACTGCGGTATTCTTCAGTTCAGAGTATAAGTCTGCAGTAGTTAAAACAAAAATTATGGGGCCTTCCTGCACCCTTATTTGAGACCTAGCCCATTGGACTCCTTTTTTCCTTTGGATTGCACTAATACCTATCTTTTTTCAACCTTTTGTTTTTTCTTATGGTCCCGACCCCTCCCAACACCTCTACTTGGGTCCTATTCCATTGGGCTCCTATTTTCATCTTGATCCCAGTGGTACCTATAATTTTTTATCCTTGTCTTTCTGTGGACCCACCTGCCCTTTTCCACCACCTTTTTTTTCAACCTCTTCCTATTTTTTCCCCTCACCATGGACACCACTCACAACCAAGAGCCTAAAAATTGCATCACTACCCAAATCAAGTCCCAAATTTACCACATGAAAGAGGAACTGAAGAAGGAAATCAATTCCCACCTTGCAAGCCATCTCACATCCCACCTTGAATCTCATCTTGACTCATTTTCTGCCAAGGTCCTGGAAACATTTCCCATTCCTAGCATCCATTCCTCATCTGACCTACCTTCTAACCTCAAAGGTACATCTTCCTCCAATTCCCAGAATTTTAAGTCCAACCCTTTTTATCGTGATCTATGTCTCCCACGATTAGAGGTGAACAAATTTGATGGTTTAGATCCCACTTGTTGGGTCACTCAAATGGAACACTACTTCATCTTGCATGGCATCACTGATGAATAGGAAAAAATTCATTACGATGTCATATATTTGGATAATGAACATTGGAAATGGTGGCAATGGCGTCGAAAATCATGCCAAGGATATATATCCTAGACACAGTTTGTGGCTTAACTTTATGACCACTTTGACATTGATACACACTCCTTCAGTTGTTTGACCAAATTGAAATAGGCTAGTGTCGTAAAAGAGTTTATAGCATAATATGGGGAATTATATTTTAGAACAGAGGGCATGTCTAATACCTTTTTCATATAATTCTTCATTAGTGGCCTCAAGGATGAAATCTGAGCCCAAGTCCTCATGACTCACCCCTAGACTTGGTTGGAAGCTAATAAACATGCTAAGGAATCCCAACAAGTTATTTCTCCCCACAAAAAAAAACCTTCTTTCCCTTTGCGACCTCACCCTCCCACTCCTTCCCCTCATCCCACCCCTCTTAATATCCAAAAATTAACCCAGGTGGAAATGGATAAATGCCAACTCAAGGGTCTCTGCTATAATTGTGATGAAAAATATTTTCTGGGACACAAGTGTAAGGAACATAAATTGTTCATGGAGATCTTTGAGGATTTTGTTGATGAAGAGATTGAGACTTGTCATGTAGTAGATCTCCTTGAACCATATCCTATCACTTTTCCATCTGATCCACTAGAAGTTGAGCCATCCATTTCACTAAATACACTCACTAGATTCTCTTCTCCCCCAAATCCTCAAGCTAATTGGCTACATAAAAAATTGGAAGGTCATCATTCTCATTGATAGCATTATAACTCATAATTTCATTCATCGATGCATTGCTCAAGAAACATATTGCTATATCCATGCAGTCAACAATTTTCAAATCATGATTGCTAATGGAGGTTCCATGAAATGTGGGGGGAGTTGTGAAAATGTCCATCTCCAAATTGGTCAGTACAACCTGAAATATCATATGTTTTCTATCGACATGGGTGGTTGTGACATTATGTTGGGTACAAAATGATTACGCACTCTCGGTCCCATACTCATGGATTTTAAGGAATTGACCATGCAATTTCAACAAGATGACCAAGAGTATAAGTTCCAATGAATCAGAACAGGTTCTCTTGATATCATCAATTCCCATCGAATGGAAAATCTCCTCAAAAAAGGAAATTCAGGAATTATTTCCCATCTCAATTCCATTCAAGACATTGAGACACCATCTGTGCATCCTAACCTATCCTCTCCAAACACCAAAATATATTTTTCACTTCCCATGGCCTTCCCCCTTCCCGCGGTATTCATGATCATTCTATTCCTCTAGTTCTGGGTAGTCTTCCTCCCAATGTCCTCATGTGTCATCATCCCTTTTCCCATAAGATTGAAATTGATAAAATTGTTCAAGAATTTCTCAACGCGAGATTCATCCACCATAGTACCAGTCCATATTCTTCTCATGTGGTCATGGTCCTCAATAAAGAAGGCACGTGGCACATGTGTCTCGACTTTCATGATCTGAACAAACTCACCATCAAAGACAAGTCTCACATTCTTGTCATTAATGATCTATTGGATGAATCGAGTGGTGCTCAATACTTTACTAAAATTGATCTTTGTTCTGGGTACCACCATATACATATGAAAGAGGATGACATTTCCAAGACGACCTTTCGAACTCATGAGGGCCACTATGATTTCTTGGTCATGTCCTTTGTTATGTGTAATTCCCGCTCTACTTTCCAAAGTCTCATGAACCATGTCTTTCATCCCTTTATTTTTCATTTTGTCTTAGTTTTCTTTGATGATATTCTCATCTACAGTAAAACATGGACAACCCATCTTTCCCATGTGGATCAAGTTCTTCGTCTCCTTTCTCAACACCAAATTTTCTTCAAACAATCTAAATGTTCCTTTGGAGCCTCCAAAGTGGATTATTTGGGTCATATTATTGGCAAGGATGTTGTATGGGTGGATCCTAAGAAAATTGAAGCTATGCAGGAATGGAATCACCCAAAAAAATCTCTAGATCTTGCGTGGTTTTATGGTTTTAACGAGATATTATTGAAAATTTGTTAAGAATTATGGAAAAATTGTAGCACCTCTCACTACTCTCCTTAAAAAGAATGATATCAATTGGATTCATGTAGCTGATCAAGACTTCCATGATTTGAAAGAGTCTATGTGCAAGACTCTTTTCCTAACCCTTCCCGACTTCAAAAATACTTTTTTCCTGGAATTTCATGCATCTGGGATAGGAAATGGCACAGTTCTTATGTAAGAAGGATGACCAGTGGCCTTCACCAGAAAGAAAATTTTAGAGTGCCCTTTCGGCCAATCAATATATGAAAAGGAAATGTTGGTTATTCTTCATGATGTGGATCTCTGACGTCCTTATCTATTGGGCCAACGCTTCTAAATTAAAATACATCATCAAATCCTGAAGAATTTTCTGGAACAACAAATTTCATCCTCACAGAAATAAAAATGGGTTACCAAGATCTTTGGATATGATTATGAGATAATTTACAAGAAGGGAAAATAAAATGTGGTTGTTGATTCTCTTTCCTAGAAGTATGAAGATGAAGGATCCCTGTTTTCTCTCTCCTTCATTGTACCCAAGTGGCTCCAAGCTGCTCAGATGGAACCAAGGAAAGACCCTAAAATTTCTGGCATTATCCAACAGTTGCAAGCCAATTCTCTAGTTTCTCTAGGGTAATCTTGGAACAATAATGAGCTTCACTACAAAGTTCATATGTATCTCAAAAAACAGTCACAACTCAAATATATGATGCTTTCAGAGATTCATGCTTCCCCCACTGTTGGGCATTCCACATTCACCAAAACCTATGAAAGGGTCAAACGTTCTTTTTTCTGGGATGGTATGAAACATGATGTCCGCACCTTTGTGGTTGAATGTGATGCCTATCAATGAAATAAGGGAGAAACAATCAAGACCATTAGAACACTACAATTGATCCCAATTATGTCGGCTAATTGGTAGGATATTTCTATGGACTTCATTGTCGGCTTACCTAAATAAGGAAATAAATCAGTCATAATGGTGGTTGTTGATCATCTTTCCAAATATGCTCATTTATGTGCTCTCCAACACCCTTTCACAGCGTCCACGGTGTCTTAAATTTTCATGGATAATAAATTCAAGCTTCATGGCATGCCTCATTCGATTGTCTCTAACCAAGATCCCACTTTTACTATCAATTTTTGGCAAGATTTGTTCCATATCTAGGGCACCCAATTTCATCTCAAAACTGCCTATCATCCCTAGACTGATGGCCAAACTGAAGTTGTCAACAAGTGTCTGGAAACCTATTTGAGGTGTTTTTCATCTAAATGACCAACTCAGTGGACTTAATGGTTACCCCTTGTTGAATGGTGGTATAACATATCTTACCATACTGCTACTTGCATGACTCCTTTTGAAGAAGTATATGGACAAAATCCCCCTATAGTTATCTCCTACATGCCAATTGTATCAAAGGTTCAATAGGTTGACAACAATATTGTAGTTCGTATGACCATTCTCCACACCCTCAAAACAAATTTGGCCATGGCTCAAAATCGCACGAAGCAACGAGCCGATCAAGCTCATTTAGAATGAGAATTTGGTGAAGGGGACCAGATGTTTCTTCATCTACAACCCTATAAAAAGACTTCAATAAAAAAGAACCATTGTAAGAAACTTTCTCCCAAATTTTATGGTCCTTATACAATTCTCAAGCGAGTGGGGCAAGTGGCTTACCACTTAGCTTTTCCCAATCATTCTAAGATCCATCCTTTTTTTCATGTCTCATGCTTAAAGAAGGTGATTGGTACTAAGTTTCAAACACAAACTTGTATCCTTGAGTTGGATGAAGAAGGTTCCATTTGGTTACAACCATAAGCAGTATTGGACCAACACAAGCATCACCTCCGTCAACGCACCATCAAGGAAGTGTTAGTTCAGTGGAAAGATAATACTCTAGAAGATGTCGCTTTGGAGCCGACTACCATTTTGCAATAGTTCCCTCATCTCAAGCCTTAAGGAAAAATCTATTTTTCAAGTGGGAGGGCATGCTAGGGACCTAACCTCCCTAACCTTTAACGTAGATCGAATAATATATTTCCATGTAATAAAGGACAACATGAGTTAATAAGGACTATTTAATAAATTGGAATACGTCAATGTAAGAAGACCTAATATAATCTTTCGCTTCTAGAAGGATCTTCCTATAGAATGATATTTAGAAGATAGAATTAGTATAAATAAGAGTAGGAGGCATGAGAAGTTTTGTCTTGAGAATTATTTTAATAGAGCATTGCTTTGTTGGAGGTTCCCCCCTCTAAGAGGCAACTAAACATTGTTTCCTATCAATAAAGGTATTATTTTGGTGTTGTGCTTTCATCTATTGTGTTGTTCTGTTTTTTATTATCTGCAATATATATTTTTTCATCTATTATAATATATTTGGCACCTTACAGAGTCACTAAGTGTTGGTGCATAATGGGAAGACCCAGGGTTAATTATTAACAAACCAACAAAACCCGTAGACACTAGCCCTTTTCGCATCACCTACAAATCAATTGAAGTCTCATCTGAGGCATCTAGAGGGGATGTAGGAACTAAGATTCTGCAGTGATGAGGGGAAGTGAGGAATTCAACATAACCATACTATGCATTATCCATTCATCTACTGTGTGTATTGTTTATGTTACTTAACCTTATCATTCAATATAGTTCTATGTATGACATTACTCCACTTAACATTCAATCATTCATCATTAAATTAAGTGTGCATGACCATAAAAACATATAACAATGACATATTTAGAATAATTAAGCATTTACCATCATTGTCAGTAATAGTAAACATCATATGCATCATGACACACAAAACACACACCAAGACACAAGGTTTTAACGTGGTTCACCCCAAACTAGGCTACATCCACAATGGTTGGATTCTTATTTTGTTCATTGAAATCTCCTTACAGCTGCACACTATGCTTGCATAAAGATGTATCGGATAGCATTACCCAAACATGCCTCATTTTTTATGTTGTAGTGAGAGACTAACTCCCAAAAACCTTCATCGTCACTCTAAACACTCTCGCTCCAAAACACATGACAAAAGAAAGGTTATTCGGTTGGGTGATGGGATATAGCAAGTGCATTAGTTGGGAAACTACCCAATAGCCCGTAATCTCAACAAATTCCTTGTAACTTTTTGTTTTTTGCAAATTTTTCAAGCATACACGGGATGTAATGGTGCAGCATGTGTAGGTACATGAGTTGTAGTGGTGCAGCAAGCGTATGTACGCGGGAAGTAATGGTGCAGGGCGTGCACATCTAAATGGTTTTTAAGAAGAGCAACTCATCAGTGCTTTGGAAAAAAATAGAAGTAAGAGGGCCAAATTCTAGGTATGCATGTGTAGAGAAATTTAGGCTTATAACAGATGCCCCCTAATATGTGAGGTCAGAAGAGCAACCGATGACCAAAATACATTACAAAATTCTCACCAATGTACAAAAACGAGTGAGCCCGGGACCAGAGTTCGGAAGGTTCCATCTGCAAAAATAACAATTGTATCTCCGAGGCGGGCATACCCATGCTATGGATGAAATAAATCATGGTTTCCAATCAAATAAAATACATATCCATGTCATATAACTATATAAAGTGTAGCTACGAGAAATACACAATGGATCTACATCTCAAAATCAAAGATATAAAAGTATAGTATCCATCTTCAAGAAGACAATAACGCCTCATGGCTGGAGATGAGGTCTTCATAGCTTGACCAACAACTTCAAGATCTTCAAAACTTGGGTAGGAGTACAATGTGAGTGTATGACTTCACTACCCAGAGGTCTTCGACGTCTCATCGGGAAAAGACAAGAGGATCTTGATGATTAGGTAGAGAACTTTGTTGATTTTGAATTAGGACTTGATTGGACTTTCAAGATGGCCGACTCATGAGGTCAATAGACAAACTATAGAAAGGTCGACTTAGGTTGGGTGAAACTTCCCTTGGACAAAATCATGAAATATGATCAGACTCAGGCAGCATGACATTGACATAAGTTCACGATGTAGGAGGGAACACAAACTCTCCATGTGTTTGGAAGAGTAACCAAATGGAGGAGGACATAGCTGTATGTAGCGAGAAAAAATTCCTAAGGTCATATTAGATTCAAATTCTTGACGAACAAATGGAAGGATGTGCTTTGTCCAAGGGAGACTCGTTGTCCTACCAAAAACAAATATATATTTCACGTCCCCTCTTTTTGAGTTTTATTTTTATTTTTTTGTCTTTTTCAAATTTTTAAAGAGCTTGAAAAAGAATAAAAGAATGCTACATTACAAATGAGGAATGAGTGTCGCAAGCAGGTATACTATTTCCAGGCACAAGGAACACACTGATGCTCAGAGCAAGGAGACATGTGTAGGAAAAGGATACTCGGGGAAAATTCCTCCATGAGTCAAGATGTCAGGTTGTAGAGGCAAAGTGCTACAAGGATTGCGTATAAAGCATGATTCAAAGGTTCAATTGAGAGAAACATGGAGTCGGCATTAGGCCAAAGACATAGGGATGAAAATGTGATTAGCAAGACACAATGAAACGCCCTTCAATGTATTTTTAAATACTCTAGATAAGGTAATCTTGGTAGTTTTTTTCACGTTTAGAGAGTTTGAAAAAATGTAAAAGAAGACTCCAGGGAGTACCTTTTTCGGAGATAGTCTATTCGGGTCGAAAAAGGGGTAAACTAGCTCTGAAAAGATGTCTATTCAAAACCATTTTAACGAGTGTGACAAGTACAAGATCACTTGGTAATATTTTCAATTTTAAGGAGTCTGAAAAGAGATTAACTATGGACTCACAACCATTTTTTGAATTTAGTCCCTTTAGATCGAAAAATTATAAAAGTTACTAAGGATAAATCTCCCGGCGAAACGAATCTCCCAAGGCGTAACTTTTTCCTATATAATCTACAGGTCGGAAAAATGCGTAAACTCATGCGAGTAGATGTTCTTATGGACCAATTTAACGAGTGTGAAGGAACAAGGTCACTCGACGATCTTTTCAATTTTAGGGAGACTGAAAAGATCTTAACTATGGACTCCGTGGTGGTTCATTTTTCGTAAGTAATCTCCAAGGCCTAAAAAGGTGATAAACCAAAACCAAGGAGAATGTTCCTTTTTCGTAATTTTAGTCCCTCGGGCCTGAAAAAGGGTTAAATGTATACCTGAGAATACTCTTCTAGCGAACTGAGGTTTGTAGAGTATACCTTTATTCATACAATTGACCATCCAGACCGAAAAAGGGGTACACTACCGTCGGTCGGACATGCCTTCAGATTTGAGTCTGGCGAGCATAAAGGGAAACAAGATCACTCGACAATATTTTCATTTTTAGAGAGTCTGAAAAAGGGCTTAAAGAAGACTCTAGAAGGTTACTTTTCTCAGTTAATCTAGACAAGATCGAAAAGCATAAATGCAGTCTTGTCGGATGTTGATTTTGGATTTCAAAGGGAGCTTGAAAGACAACAAAGCATGTTCATTTTGGGAGTCCCGAGGGTGAGGCCAAGAGTGATGGTGCATCATATGGATGAGGCTCAATCTCGTAATCATGATAGCACTAACAAGGATTCTTGAGCCTATAGTCATTACAGACAACATGGACACCAAAATGAAACAAGGATCTATATAGGGCATCCATGTAAAGGTAGGCTCTACCACCTAATTACGACACTTCTAAAGAAACAATGATGGTTTTGTGTCACACTTCGGTGGGATCGATCCATTGGAAAAGTAGAAAAGATAACAAGATGCATAAAGTGGAGGTGAAATCCTAACTTATATGCAAAAAGTTGGAAAAAACGACTTTTACCAAAGGATTTTTTAAGGTGACCTATCTCCCAAAAAGTTACCAAACCGAAAGGAAAATTGTATCGTAACATCCAAGAAGAAACTCAAGAATGGAATTGACTAATTTCCAAGCCAGAAAAAAAACGACAAAGGGGGTCAAAAAAGTGGCAAAAAGGGCCAAACAAGTGTATAAATAGAAGCTGACAGCTCATTTTCACCATTGCATTTTGAAATTGGCCAAAAGGTAAAAAATCTTTTTGCTAAAGAAATTGATTACGGGAGCTTCAGAGGACGAAACGAACTTCCTCTCAGACCAAGTAAGTACAAATGTATCCCTCCTGCATTTCCATCCTTTGCTTATGCATTTGTTTTTATTTTTGAGGGGGCACACTCTCCCAAAAAGGGCGGCTTTGCATGTATGTGGGCTATACAAGGAAATACCGCATATGTACGCAGGAAGAAAACAATATGCTAGTGTACATATGTGACTGTGGCCAAAACATCCCACATAGACCCTCAAAAGGCTTGAAAAAAATTAAAATGCAAGATCTAACATTGATATATGAGGTCGATGAGGACCCTGCTAACAATGCCACATTGGAACAATGTGCTCTATGGAAGTTCTTTCGTTGTCCATTTATGAGGGCACAACCCAAGCTGTTGAATACCCTGGTTGACTAATGGCATCTGGATGTAGAGACATTCATGATAGAGGGTCAGTCGTTGACTCCAACGACTAAGGATATTTAATTCTTGGCTGGCCTCTCGAGGAGAGGAGAACGAGTCAATCTGCGGACATGTCCCCCCAGGCCTTTCAACATTGAGGACTACATCATGATGTACTGTGAGGCCGAAACTAAGAAGGTAGGTTCGCAAGTAGCTATCTAGTTTGACACTGAGGGTGATCTTACTACTTATTGGGTGGATTATTGGATCCGCGACCCTTCACCAGGATTCTCGGGCGCACATGCATTGTGTTATTCAATGCCAGGAGGCACATATATATGACTGGAATATGACCATGCTCACATGCATGACGAGGTAGTTGAAAAAGTTTCGAGAGTGCAACAACAAGAACTTTGGGTTTGGAACCAAACTTTGCTAATTCTTATTCTTCGAGAGTGCCTAGTCTAAGTCCTAGAGAGACTGTACGGGGGAATGTGGCTTCCTTCTCAGTAGTATGCATATGGGAAACAATGTTGCCACGATAGGGGGGAGGGAGGACCATAGAGGCCTTTGATGACAAATTCTTTGACTAGTGGGCATGGCAGATTCCAGCGATAGAGGACTACCCCTACACTGGAATAAACTTTTCCAGAGATCCAGACATGCCTGTGCCTCCCAGAGAGGAGCGAGGAGAGCTAGGTAACATGTTTTTATAGTTATTTAATTTTTAATTTCTTTTATATATATCATTTTTATATGTATCAGAGTACTGATTTTTGCGTATCTGTTATTTACAAATGTCGGACCAGTGTGCTCGACGAACTTCACGAGGACTTGGCGACGTCCTCGACCAGAGGCGGGACCAGAAACAGTTGGTGGACCAGCATCCATAGGGGGACCTCCATATGGAGAGGCTGAGAGAGTATTGAGGCGAGTGGAGTGCAACCTCACTGCACTCGTACAATTACTATGGCCAAGATCGAGGATCTCCCACTTTCCATGCAGCCTCATGTAGTGGGGGTGCCACGAACTTGGTTCCATCTTTTCCCTCATTTGTCCAAATTCTCCGTTCACTACTGCAGGGCCAATAGGCCTTGACCTTATATAGGCTATACTATTATGTGCCGAGGGAACCTTTGTTTACTTTTTGAGGGCACAAGCCCCGTGATGTATACCGAACCTTATCTTTTCAGGACTTCACGCCCACCAATGTACTCATGGCATTTTGACATATATATATATATATATATATATATTCGTCTTATGGATCACATTTTTTACAAATGTATGTGCATGTGTATGTGTGTGCTTCTTTTTATATGTGTTCAACATGCCAATCTAATACTTGATTAGCTAGAGTATTTGTAATTTGATTTAATCTCTTAGAAACATGGATATATGTAATGTAATCAAAGTAACATTCTAAGAGATGTACCCTAAGGAAACGTCGGTGAAAATTAGGATCATAAACGTGGTAGACTCCGTTTAACTAGGACACAACCAGTTGAGCATCTAAGTAGACCCGGAGGTGATAAATTCCATGCGACAAAGCGTCATGAAGAAACTCTATCACTGTGTTGTACTCGAAAACATTGTTTGTGGCGTAACCTAAACATATACCTCCGGAAGATATCAACTGGCCTTCAGGTGTGAAAATCACCCAAGTTGCATAATCAAGCCTCTGAGTGTGTCGGATAGCACCGTCCATGAACAAAAATAACACCTCTGATTCACATGACATCTTCCATAGTGAAAAAGATGTCATAAATAGCAAGACGTCCATAAAACAAAAAAGGAAAAAAATGGTAAAAGAACTATACATATGTACAAGAAGTCACCCCGATGACCAACCTAAGAGTAATATTTATTGAGGTAGAGCCCATTTCTAGGCTCCGCCAAGGCATTTCCCCCAAATTCAATAAGACAGTAAGCGCCCTTATTTAAGACCTATTTCATGATGAAAGGTCTGAACCACATGGGTTTGAACTTGCCTGCAACAAGATCGCCTTCGGAGAAAATTTGAGGACGAACGAACCGATCATATTGACACTTGAATCATTGGTTATGAGCCTCATTGGCCGAGGCTACATCACAAAATTTCTCATCGAGTTGCTCGAGATATAAAAGGATTCCTCAAGCGGTGAGGTCTCTGGCAGTAACTCCACTGCCGACTTTAAAGATGCGATCTGGAACTAAATAGGAAAGACTGCCTCTATCCCGTATACGAGTTGAAAAGGTGAGAAACCGGAGGCAGTATTTATAGATGTTCAGTAGGCCCATAACATCGAGTAAAACATCAAATGCCAATTTGACTTGGCAAAATTGATCATCTACTGAAGAATAGTCTTGAGGGACTTATTCACAGCTTCCACCTGACCATTCACTTGTGGGTAGTGGGGTGGTGAATGTTCTTGCCTCAACCCATGATTTGATGTTAACTCTAACATCTTTTTGTTTTATAAGTGACTTCCATGGTTAGTAAAAATATCCTTCGGGATGCCAAACCTTGCTACTATCTAGTTAAAAATGAAAAGAGTTGTTGTTTCTCCATCATTATTAAACGTTGGCATAAACTCAACCCACTTTTTGAAGTAGTCTACTGCTATGATGATATAACGATGCCCCCTAATTGAATCCGGGTGACATGTAGTAAAATCAATCCCCCACTTAGTGAAGGGACCAACAATGATGACATAAAACATGGGAGCAAGATGTGCCCGCATCTTCCGAGAGAAGATTTGACACAGGTGGCACTTTGACGCAGGCACGCCCTCAGGCAGCGTCTGCTCACAGGACCTCCTCCTTCCTTGGCCCGAAGAACTAAAAATATCTTCTAATTCCCTATCGAGAATTTTCCACACCCACAACAGTTCTCCAAAAGATCTGCCTTAGCGATCGGGAAATCGGACTTCGCAGTTTCGCAAGTCTTGTGGTCGCGTGGTTTTGGATTCTCAAAACCCCGATCCCCAATGCAATTCAACACTGACTCTTACCTTTCTTTGTTGGAACTTGATCCTATCGCGATTTCGCTACTCGCGATGCTCAACAACTCGGTTTTCCGACTCCCGATGCCCGATACACCGAAACTTCGACGCACGCGCGAGTTGTCCCTTCAACTCCTGCCACTTCTATCGGGATTTCGGACTTCGCGGGATCGTGAATCCTGATGTCAATGTCTCGGCACTTCTCGCTGTGAAACCTCGATGACTTATGCCACCTGTCTTCCACTCTGACTCTTGTGGTCCCACACAACTCTTCCGTCGGGATATCACGTTTCGCGATTCCAAGCTGCAAGAGTATCCGGTCTCCGAAATCTCCAATGCTCCAAACCCTGACTTCTTTGGATCTTCTAACATGCATCCCAATTGATGGACGGTTCTGAGTCTGTCGAAATATCGTGGATCACGATATCGCAGTTCCTGTTGCAATACTTTGGAGGTTCGATCTACGAAACCCCGATACATGATATACGTGTAGATCCAACGGTCCTGGCTGACTTGGATCAACGCTCTATCTATCCTGAGCTTAAAACTTCGGGAATACACCACTGTATCTCCCCTACACATCCAAAATATCTGACGACCCACGAAAATTTGCGGATTCTCCTCAGAGAATACCGACTGTCCGTTCCTTCCCGATGAATTCTGTGAAAGGACTAAGTGTTCTTTTCCATGGAACTCGTTCACCTGCTCGCAAACTTGCGACGCTTCCGTCAAACTTCAAGTCACAACTTGTCCTCGCTGTTCTCCAACAAACTCAAAGGCCTATCCTTCCTGAGATTTTCCCATAGCTTTAAGTCTTTAGAAAGAAAACMCTCTTGCACACACTCCTTGCGGCAAACCTTCAACAACGTCTAAGTGTTGAAGTCCCTCGACTCTACGCACCCCTGCAGCAGTAGTCTTTCAGCTCTTTACTTAGGTTCGMAACCCYGAGACTTTTACCTAGCCTACGCACTCCTTGCATGGCCCTGTGCCCAACTGCACCTTTGAGGAAATGAGAACAAAATCTATCTCTATTTGAACCCCTCTGTCAATGCACTCCTTGCGGACAATTCAACTRCACTCCTTGCAGGAATTCTATAGCTCAAATAGAGAAACAATTGAAACTCATTCCTTCACCCTCTCAGGCTTCAATTCAAACATGAAATCATATACACAACACATAAAAGCAAATGTTTGACTGAAAGAAACCATTCATGAGCACATCAACATCAATACATAGAGAACAGACACAAAAACCATGAATTTGAATCAATCTCTTCTATTAATTCAAGTATCTGTACATGGGTGTTCTTACACAGCTCTCTGCATGCTCTTGCTCTAATGCTCCAGAATTCTCAATAATAAAAATGCACAATGAGGGTGTCTATATCCCGGTTTCCTCTTGCGCTCTAAAGCTATCAAATCTAAAATTAAATTTCTATCTACCTGCATTAACTATTTTAAATGTTGTCTATCTACTAAGGATGAGAGCTATCCGCTCAAGGTCCATTTACAATATACAACGTGCGCTTCATCTTAATGGTTCATTTAAGATCGCGCAACAATTCCAAAGTGTTTTCAAAATTTATGTTGGCTTGTCCAGTTGTCTTCCACTTCTGCGCTGGCTTGCTTGATGTGTTGGCGATGCTCCTGCATCACACTTCTTGACCAACTCAACCCAATCTTTGATTAACGTAGGACAAAAGTAGTCGACACGTAGAATCTTTTGGGTTGTTGCCAACCCATAAAAATGACCACCTCATGCTCCAGTGTGGCATTCGTTAAGAATGACCTCTTCTTCCTCATGTATAAGGAATCAACGAAGAATGCAATCTACGCCTCGACGATACAAAGTGTCATAGAGTACGAGATAGTTTCGTGCCTGATGGAGAATTCGTCGATGCTCGTCGTGGGAAGGAGAAGTAGGGCACTTCAAAGTCTGGAGATAGAAAAGTATATATCCATACCAGGGGTCCGAAGATGCGATCAGAAAAATATCTCCTTTGATAGGATATTCTTTGAGTGTGTCATCACTATATTTGACCGGAAGTTCCAAAATAAGTTTCGCAAAGACCAACGACTTTTTGGATTTAGTGGAAACAAAATCCAAGTAAAATTCCTGGAGGATTACAATCCATCTATTGATCTTTCCACCAATGACCCATCGTGTCAACACATATTGAAAGGGGTTCACAATGACAGTGATGGTGGTCTTGTGAAGCAGAATGTAATGACAAAACCGCTCGACAACATGTATTGCTGCCAATGCAAGTTTCTCCACATGGGAATAGTTGAGTTTCGGCCCAACTGGGCCTCGTCCTAGGTAATAAATAACATGCTCCTCGAGCATATCTTCCTCTTCAACAAATCCCATGCCAATAGCCGACTCTGTAGTGGCAAAGTACAACAAGAAATATCTGTTATAATCGAGAGGCTAGAGCAAAGGCGCAGACTTAAGGGCATGTTTCAATGCTTCAAAAGAGTGTTGATAGGTTTTGTCCCAACAGAAAGGGGCACCCTTTTTCAATAGATGCATGAACCCTTTAGTGATATCGGTGTATTTTGTGAAAAAATGCCGAAGAAAGTTCATTTTCCCTTGTAAGCTATGAAGCTAGGGTATTCTGCACGGAGGAGGAAACTGAACTATCACCTCAACCTTAAGAGGATCGACCATGATCCATGTTGTCGAAAAAATGAAACCTAAGAGACGACCCGAAGTTACGCAGAATCTGCATTTGTTAGGATTCAAGCAAATCCGATAGTAGCGACATTCTTCGAATATTAGTTGGAGGTGTGTTGGATGATCATATATCTTGCGAGAGCATGATGTTAGATCATCAAGATAAGCCTCGACTTTATGTCTAAGGTCATGGAAAGAAAAAGGCATGGCCCGCTAAAAAGTGGCTCCAACATTCTTCAAGCCGAAAGGAATGTTACGATATGCGAATGTGCCCTGAAGACAAATAAAAGTTGTTTTATGTTGGTCTTTGGGTTTGATCTTGATCTGGTTATATCCCGAAAAACCATCCATGAATGAAAATACCTCGCATCCTGCACATTCATCGACGATATGATGGAGGAATGGGGTGGGAAAATTATCTTTTGGACAGGCCTTGTTCAAGTCATAGAAGTCCATGCACACGTGAATCATACCCTTTTTTTTGTTAATCAGAATAGGATTTGACACCCATTCTGTCAATTGTATGGGGTAGATAAAACCGGCTTTAAGAAGTTTTCTACTTCAGCCTTAATTGTTGACACTTTTCAAGGATTCACCAGACGAAGCTTCTGTCGGATCGACTTGGCATCAGGATAATTCATTATCTCATGTTCGAAAATTCTTGGGTGTATTCTTGGCATTTCCTCGTAAGACCAAGCAAAAACGACGCAAAATTCCTTAAATAACTCCGTATAAATTTGAATTTCTTCGGGGGAGTAGTCTACTCTGAAGGAGACATTCTCCATGATGCCAGGGGTTCTGGAAATATCTATAGGCATCATTTCAGCGATGCCATATTACCCTTGGAATAAAGTGCATGTGTTGCTAGAGGATTAATAGGACAAGTCCTATCTCCAGTGATAGTCAAAAAAATCCGCCTGCCTCTATTCTTCTTAACTTCGGGAGGAAGTATGATCTATGATGGAGATCATCCCAGAGTCTGTCTATACCAGTCAATTCCTCGAGAATCTCCTCATCTGAGGGAAATACTAGGTCTAAATAATTTGTAGTGGCAAGGGAACCTTGAGCCCAAATAGGCTCGATAACTGGATCTAACTCCTGTGTGGGAGTCGGGTTGGGGTCAACCGGATCTTGCTGGACAATGTTGTACGAAAATTCTGCCGTGGAAAAGGGCATGGCCATGCCATAATTCCCTATCCCTTCCATCAAGACCGATGGGGAAGGAAGAGTCCACGGATCATGAAAGTAATTCTCTCTTAATGACAACGTTTGAAAATTTTCAGCCTAAGTTGGTCAGGGGTAGCCAATATGAGTTTGACATCGCCAAAAGGAGGAGGGTATTCGAAAGTACCCATCAAAAATGGAAAAAAACTAACCCATACGTTGACAATTTTGGGCTAAGGATTATCAATCATCGGGATCATGGATTCCCCCAATGAAGGGTCAGGACAGGAGAAGGACAACTGGTCAATGGTCACTATTCGGTCCTCGTGTGGAAACAACAAGACCCGAAAAATTGTAGCAATCATTGCATGCATAGGTCCAACTCCTTCCTAACAAAAGGTTGTAGTCGAGAGGTGTGTCAAACACTTCAACTTTGACGTACACGGTCTTTCCTCCTAACTGCACAGGGAAAGAAGGAATGCTTCCATGTGGTCTGAACCAGCGACATCACGCAACTCGAGGCACCCTTGTCAACCACCGTATGGAAGATATTTCGAGTAAAATATTTCATGGTGTAAGCCACTACTATCTGAAACACAATGTGGTAACGAAGACAAGGTTTCAATTTGGTTGGATCGAGAACGATCAATCCTGGGTTACAAGTCTCTATAGATCCCAAGGATGATAACAAGGATTTTATCTGTGAAGGGAAGCTCGGGAGAACTTCCAAAGAAGACATCATGCAAGGGGTTTGTGAAAAATATTCCACAATGGAGTAGTTATGGGTAGCCCTCGCATTTGGATTATGAGAAACTTTCTATAACACCCCTTTCAGGATGTGTGTCATTATTTCGCCCATCATCTTCTCAATTTGGAGAGGAACTGGTGGGTTTGTGGCTTCTTTAACCTTTTCGACAGAGTCCAACATTCTGTAATCTCGAGCCCTGTTCACTATATGAGCATTACCTTTAAACATGTAAACATTCACAGCCGAGGTATTACCAGTAGACACTGGGGGTCCTTGACTACCCCCTTCCTCTCTTGAGGATGCTGAGGCTTGAGCCATGTTTTACCCATGTGGAAATGGGTTCATCAGCATAACAGGTTGTTGTTGCACCAATAGATTCTGAGCCTCCACAAGTCGAGGGCATAGGTGAGTCGAGTGGTCTTCCATTCAAAGGTTACACAGATAATTCGACTTTCTGTTCTCTTTTTTTCCCCCACCAACATTTTTATTAGCCTTTTTGTCCCCTTTACCCTTCTAGTTCTGTTGTTCTTTCTTTCCTTCAGGATGTTGGTTGGCCTTCGAGTTCGTTGACTTCACATTATGTACGTCCGATTTTTGGGTAGGGAGAACAACCGAACCGGAGGTCTGGTTGGTCACAGTATGTTGTATCGACAATTGTTGCAATTGATTTGACAATAGATCGATGGAATTTCCTTGTGCTGAGCCCACTATACCATCGGCATGTGGTCCATACTTTTGTTTCTCCTTGTCGAGGATGGACCGTGGTGCATCTGACAAGATCTCATAGAGTAATCCAAACTAAGAGTAAATTAGTTCGAGCTGTTGCGCTCTCATTATCGCCTCCTCCTTTGAAAACACTCTCAAAGTTGCAACATCCTTGGATACAACTGGTACCAAGGACTTCAGGAACCACTCCAACAAGAAATCCGGTCGGACCTGTATGTTAATCAAGATCTTCTGACGTCGCGATTCTCGGATGTGATTAGAGATACGGTCGACCTTAGTCTTCTCAAATTTGGCCAACAATTCGGTGTTGGCATTGTATCTCAGGGGTAGCTGAAAATGGTTTAGGAAGACCATCACCAAGTCGTTAAATTTAGAATACCTTGAGTGGTCCAGCTCAATATACCATTTTGTGGCACCCCCGATAAGAGTGCGTTGAAATAGGATCAACTGTACGTAGTCATCTCACAATGATTTTGATGAGCACCACAAGTGGAAATTTGTCACGTGATCACCTGGGTATTCACCAGGCTTTCCTTCGAATTTTGGAATATCCGAGGGAAACTTAGTCAGCATAGGGGGCCAACGCGGATCATAACAAATTAGGTCGTTGAGCAACTTTGACAAGTCCAATAGATGTAGCATTGCCAGAAACAATAGTTTGGGTTGGGTACTATGTATAGGAAAAAGGGGTCCTGGAGTTTGACTGGCAGGAGGTTGCCAAGAAAAGTTGGGTTCCTGGACAGGGTTCTTATAGAAACCATGGCCTTAACCAGCATACGGAAACTGCGTTTTCTGGGATATCATCGATTGAATTCCATTATTGGATGACATGGGTTGGGTGGGGATTGCTCCCTACATTGTGTTCCAAGTATTTTGGAAGGAGATGGCCCCAACCGATCCGACGGGCATAGGTACTTAGCCCTGCCCGGGGTTCCATTGACCATAGAAGGGGTTGCCTCTGACTGACATCCTTTGCGAGGGAACTGATCCTTGCCAATGATTCCAAAGTCCTTATGAGGAGAAAATGCATGTACTTTCCCCCTGTGTAGGAATAGTACCCTACATAGGATTCTATTGCCCAAAGTCCGGGTTGGCCCCAGTTGAGACGACAATTGAAGAAAAGGCGTTATTACCAAATGCATAAAACAAAGAGAATGACATGGATTCCACCGACGTAGTGTAAGAAGAAGGTCCTAAACTACTTTCTCCAAACGAGTTGTAGTTAGTGTTCAACCTGATGGGTTGCTGGAAAGAACCACTGAGTGAGGTGGACAAAGGAGGTATATGATCCCCACCATAAGGGATAGCATTGAAGGGGACTGGAGTGCCCCCGATAGACCCTTGCACGGGAGAGTTTGAGCTCCTGCCCCTAGACCCATGGTCTGTAGGGTGGAGTAGGTAAGGACTGAGTTTGAATACAAGTCAAGCATCCCATATGAAAATGGAGGACCCGTCACACTCTACGTAAACAGAGAAGTGGTCGTTGTTGATGACGACATAGAACCACCGCCTGAAGTAGAGGGAGTCGAGACCATTGTGGTATGACCCGACGAAGGTGGGTTAGGAGGAAGCATACCCCCTGTGGTAGTAGACGAAACGGGAGTATGAGGACTCTCGGATGAAGTAGCAACATTTGCTTCCATGGCTACTTGTAAGAATAAATGGCGCTCGACAAGTGTCACCTTAGGAGGGATAACTTGTACTAAGATTGGCGCTGACAAGTCAGTGATCGAAGGGTTGGCTGGCCCGAGAGCTTTCGATCCAAGGTAAAAAACAGTAAGTTCCTCTAGAGTCGAATAATCTCCTCTCGGAGCAGGCTTGGGCACAATTTCCTTTGGCTCGATCGCTTCAAATGACCCTTGTTGGTCAAGTATTCACCGTAACAGTGGCGGTGGTGGCTCTAATGCAACCGGCGGTAGGCCCTAAATCCTTCACGACTGACAGAGCTCTTGATCTTCCACTTTTTGAAAATATCAATGACACATTAAGGCTTTAACTATCATTTAAAACCAAGCACACACTAGAAAGAATTCCTATAAGATAAATCAAGAAAACCACTATCTAGTAGGAAGGACAATTACGTCAACCAACACTAGAGGAACTTACCGGTGCAAGTGCAACTCAAACACGGAAGCAGCCTCCGGGTATACTCTGCAAAGTGTGACCTCACGTCTTCCCTAGGTACCATGGTATACCGCCACAGTCACTCGTGCAAGTTCCTAAAAAATGTTCAACTAAGTTGCCAGCTCGTAAACAGTCACTAGGCGGGTATAGTCAACAATCGAGTGGACCGCAATGGGCAAGATAACATATCTGAAACCTATCGAGGGTATCAAAAGAAAGTGGTTCGGAAGACAACATGGGATCTTTAATGAATTCGAGGTCAACGAAGATCCGTAGGAAAATGTAGGCGATAGTATTCTCAAGACAGATCCTCAATATGTGTTCCCCACTACGTTTAGCTCAGCTTTGGAGGGGTTATCTCCACTGCCTTTCCTCACGTGACCTCGGGTTTAGCCCCTGTGTTAGAGGGGGGTCCCAAATAAATTTTACATCTCTAGACTTTAACACTCCCTAGCTCTGACTCCAATGTTTATTTAACGGCCTTGAATAGTTTCCTCTCCAACCTAATTCAAGGCCCTGACCCTAAACTAGTTGGTTGACCCTATGATTTCCAAACATGTAACTTGTGATCCCATTTGAATTAAGTATGGAGGGTAACAATTTCTTCAAAGATAGGTTATCCAAATTGACCAAAAACAATACTTTCAATAATCTCCATTTTCCAATATTTATCTTGGACATATGTAGGTTTGTAATATTTATCTTTCACATATTGTAGTATGCCCATGTATTTGAAATCAATGAAAACAATATTTCCAACAATCTCCCCATTTGCTATTGATGGAAACCCTTAGTCAATTATGATACCCCCCTATCTGCAAATTTTCTTATGTCTGCAATTATTCCTCAGTCTACAACTTTTCCCCCTTTGACATTGAAACATCCCTTTGTACACAACACAAGTAAATGAATATCACGAAGTAGCATATTCTTTTCTTTTTTATAAACAAAGTTATGAGATTTCCACTACGACAATTATGTAAGCAAGGAAAAATACTTTACAACAACAATAAATAGGTATTCTATTTATTCTTTTTTTTAAACACTATAATTTGTATAAACCATAATAAACCACATATGCAACATACAACAAGTATCAATGATACAACTAACATATCATAATTTAATTGGTTATCGATTTTGACCATTTAAGATCTTAGGACTCGCAATCGTTTGGAGGAACATGAAGACATCTATTACCCAAACCAACCCTAGTTTATATTCAAGACTAAAATTCAACAAGAAAGGACTATAAGAATTTTCCATCTTGTACATAATGAACAGTCAATATTAATGACTAAATTATTAACTCAAACTTAATTAAATATTGAACTAAGACAGTTATGTCATTTGACAATGTAAAATACTAATGAAATTCATACACAATTTATTTAGGTCAACCATTTAACCATTTAAAAACTCATTAATAAAATAACTAAAAACTATTTATTCCGTGGATTTTCTTTCCCATTATACTTTATATTTTATAAGTGTTTATAATGTAATAATTTAATACATATAAAGTAGAATAAACTAATCATTTACCATTTTCTTTACATTGAATCACAATTACAATCACTACTATAATCATCCAATCCCCGCATAAGTCTAAATCTTTCAACCTTTCACCTTCCTTCCATTATGGTTATAATTAAAAAGAAAACAATTACTTATGATTATAAGTAACTATATAGAGGAGAGAATCAACTTGTAACGGTGAATCTGTTGCATTAAATAAATGAGGTTATACGTATCTCCCTTATACGTAGAGCTCTTGGCTAACATACCTTCTCGCTGGAGGAGATTTCTTTTCTCAATGTTGTTAGTTGTCAAAAGAATGCCAGTTGTTGTCCACTAACTCTCGACTAAGTGAATTATTGTACTGAAAATATTCTCAGGTTCTAATGCAATATCAAGAAATAGGAATCACATTGGTAACTTTTGTGAAGACTCAATCATACATTAATATCCTTAACTACCACAGGAGTTAGAATCTACTAAGATACAATTTAAACAAGGGAGGTTGTGCAACAACAAGTCCCTACCCAGTAGGTAGAGGAGAAAAGATAGAATGTCATTGTCCCATATGCCACGTTGCGCATGTGCGATAGAGGAGAAACGACAGAATTTCATTGTCCCATATGCCACGTTGCGCACGTGGTCCTCCTCGGACAAATAAGCATGTCATTTGCATTTGTTGTTACATGAGAAGGCATTGCACTTACCACTCCTTATAATATTTGATTGTATCTACATTATGTCCGAATGTTGAGAAGAAAGCCTGCAACTTATGATTCTTACTTCAGTATGGATAAATATTTGTATATATTCTCTCTATTGTTTGAAATTTTAAAAGCATTTTTCAATTATGTTCATAGAAAAGAAAATGCATCTTCTGCCCTTTACTAAACCCATGATAGTTAGTGTTGTTTTATTTTGAAAAGTTTTATTTATAAATACCCAATTATCTTAATAGCACATTATGAACAAGAAAGTGAATATTGTTATTTATTTCATTGTTAGAAAGATTTTCAAGAAGCGCTTAATAATAGCGTGTTATGAATGTAAAAGTGAAAACCACCCCATAATAGAATATTTTTTCTAAATCTACTTTTTAAATACATTTTGAAAAAAAAACAAAAAGTTTCATAAAAGAAGTTCGTTGTATGCATCTAAACATCTATGAAGCTCTGGATCATTAATATAAGTCAATTAATATGAAGCTCTGGATTATTAATATGAATAGTAATTGCTAGTAGTTGTCACGGTGGGTTATGTATCCATGAATTTTAAATGCACTCATTGATTTTGGTGAGTTATGTATCTGTGATTTTTAAATGCGCTTATTGATTTTTGTAAACAAGAGAATTTACTTTTGTAACCATAGTCCACTTGTTAATGCGAAAATGACACATGGACTTCCATGCAGAGAACGCAGTGCAGAGGACCATTCAGAGGACACCACGAGATTGTTGCAGCTGAAGAAGGAAATACAAATTATATTCTCAAAGGACTTGGCATCCTTCGCCATGGTCATGGCCAACAACGTTTGAGGGGGCAACAACAACGGTCCCTTTTCCCCAGTCAACATTCTGAATGACGACGTGTGGTCATATTGGGCTCCGACGAAGTAGAACAAGGGTGCTTATTGGGTGGAGCTAATGGCCAAGGAAACCATGGAATTCAGTGTTGTGAGGATTCAAGAGGCCATAGGAATGGGGCAGAGAGTGATGAAATACGGTGATGAAACACGATGAAATAGGAGGAGTGCATGAGACTAGGTCGTTCTCTGCACAGCTTCAGCTGATTTCTTACTTGAAGGCTATCAGGAACGAGCCTCCGGAGGTACAAATTTTCTGTTAACTAACGTCTCTTTTTCCACTTTCTGATGGTTCGACTATAAATTTGGCCTTGGCCTCATTCATATTTTGAAGGAGTGAGCTAGGCTTTGATAAATTTGTATAGTTATGAGAGTTTATCAGCACCATTGAGAATGAACTAGAGATCTTCCAGATCTGCACAAAACAACGACAGGTTTTTTTTTTTTTTTTTCGGGCGATGCTGATATTATTTCAGAGACTCTGGAGATATCTATCAGCCTATTCCTCTTGGAAATGAATTTATAAATAACTTGCGGGATTGGAAAACATCAAAGTATTTCCATTTCTTCTCATTTAGGTTTGTAATGGAAAACAAGCGTACGAGGCGACTAACACATATTATATGCCGAATGGTCGTGTCGAAAGGATCAAATCAATAGTGCCTAAATTGAATTGCATGTCTGAGCTCAGGATCCTCGATCTATTTTCTCGACTCCTATAATTCTCTGCCATTAACTGCTCTTCCAGTTTTACATGCCATTTCTACAACCACAATCCACCGCACATGACAGTTTATGAGTTTAACTGCCCTCATACTCATATTCATGAAGGAGTCTAGCGTCACTATGATACCAAGTGATTCCACTGTTACTCTTGTAGACTTAATTATTAAACAATTGTTTTTCCTAACATTGTGACTGAATATATTTTTGATTAGTATATTTTAAAACAGACAAAATGGATTGTATTCAACATTGTTGAAACCTCAAGCTTTGGTTTCTAGGGCATTTTTTACCATACTTTTCTGTCAATTAAATTCCAATTTGTTTTATTGTTGGATATATTTTGTCTCTTCCTCACCAATTTTCAATCTCATGAAACATGATCTTGCAATTTGCTCAAGAGAAGGATAACTGATGAAATAGAACATGTCAAATTGAATGCACAGGGCATGAACCCTGAAGACCAGAAGGCAAGCTCAACGGGAGGTGTCAAAGAGAGATAAGGAAGCCTGGAAAGCTGACATTCCTTCAGGGACGCCCAGGATCGAATCGAGGTTGAGACATGCAAAGCGAGGACCCACTCCATCCCCTTTTGTTCACGCAGTTTGGTTCCCATCCCTATCTGTGTATAAGAGGAGCCTACGTCTGCAAAAGATTGTAACTAGGATTACGTAGGTGGATTGTGTGGTCTATTCTAAGTAATTCAACCATGAGACATCAGTGGGGGGGGGGATTCCACCGTGCACCCATTGAGTAATTTGTCTTTGTAATGGCCATGCCGACCAAAGTCCAAGATATTTCACCATTTGCGCAAGGAGGATCATTGCATTTGTGGGAGGAAGCGGGTCAGAGAAGTCTACGGTTGTGGCGTTGATAGAGAGGTTCTATGATCCCCTAGGTAGAGAGATTGTGCTAGAAATATGAACACTCAGTAACTTATTGTACTATGATGGGTTTTATACACAGTGGAGGGAAAGTGATTGAGCTTCCAATTGCAATTTGGTAAGCCTTCCTCCTGAGCTTGTCTTACTTATGCTTTCCTTACTTCTGAAATCAATATTCTGAATATAGACACATACAAGTATCATTAACAAAAACTTACACGGAATAAACTTACAAAGTAGTTGGCCGCTATGGAACTGATTAGAACAATTGGCCAGAATATTCTGGAACATGATTTTGGAACATGAGACGTTCGCCTCGTCTTCACGGCAAGAGATAGATCATCTTCATGGCAAGAGATAGAACCAGGTAAAGACCACTTTGAGCAATTTTATGCGGAAATTGGAGAGAACGTTCTCTGTGTTATACAGGAGCAGGTAAGGAAGAGGTATCTAAGAAGAGGTATCATATTGCAAAGGAGGAGCAAGTAAAAAAGAGGAATCATATTGGGAAGGACGAGAAACACTTATCATATTGTGAAGGATGAGAACCACGTTTGCAGGATCATGTAGTTTTGCATGGTGTTGTAAATGGTAGTTGTGGATCAAATAGCAAATGCACTATGAGATATGGATTGTAGCAAATATTAAATGTTAAGAAGTAATACTAGATTCATTTCTAGCATTACTTCATTTCAAAAA
>ML785817.1:427940-440746 GCA_009831015.1 Picea engelmannii
TATTATAAGTAAGACTCTTTTATATATACATAAGTGTGAACAATGGTCAGATGGGGTTGAAAGTAGGGTTGTAAGTGAAATGGAGGAGAGGTGAGTGCTCGACAGTGAAATTATATGTCTTTAATATATATATATATATATATATATATATATATATATATATATATATATATATTAATATTTTTCTAAACAAGTGCGAAGATGACGGGGACATGAAAGAGCAAGTAAGGAATGGCCAATTATGAAAAGAGGTTGGATGGGTTTCAAAATAGGGTTATAGGAGACTGTGAGGAGAGGTGAGGGATCGATGGTCAAATTGCATGTCTTAGAAATTTTGACGGCAAACAACGTAAAAGGGAAAAGTGCATGATGGGGCAGTCCAGTGGATAATTTGTATATTTGCGGAATTTCGGGTGTTGTTTGCAGGTTGCAGAACAATGCAAGGGTGATATTGAACCCGCCTTCCCAGGAAACCGTAAGAAGAAAGTTGGTAAGTATTTGTAATAGATATCCCATTACTTGACATGATATTTTCTGCATGTTTCTGTACAAGTTGTGTAGGAACAATTATTATGAAGGTCTCCTCGAGGAATGGTGAGTTGTTAGCATTAAACCTCAGTTATTGCATACTTGGAAAGAAGTGCAAAGAAATTCGAAGAAATGGTGAATTATGGAAAGCTGACGGATGTGCTTAAAAATGGGGTGACAATAGTTCCATAGGAGACGTGAGGACCCGACAGTCAATTTGTATGTCTCGAAATTTTTGAGTGAAAAATGTGTACTACAGAAGAGGGGATGATAGGTAGATTGTCTAACACAGAGGACGGTATGATGTGAGAGTCCAGTTGTAAATTTGTGTATCGTGGAAGTCAAGGTGTTGTTTGCAGGTCACAGAACAATAGAAGTGCAATCTAGAGCCCGCCTACCTGAGAATCTGCGGTCGGAGAAGTGGCTAGGTATGGAATGGGGAAGTGGTCGATCGGAGTCATGATATAAAACCACGTGTGAAAATGTGAACCCGCGAGTCTCCCAACCTGCACAACTAGACATTTTTGGAAAAATGACTAAGTAACGAGAAAGATAAAGTACAGGGAAAAGAGAAACAAGAATTTGGTTAAGTATAGAAGACAAAAAAAAAGGGCTAATATATTCAATATGTAATAGATATCCCATTTCCTGGCAAGATATTTTCTGCATGTTTCTGGATAAGTTATACTTATTTCATATACTTGGAAAGAAGTGTGAAGGTGGTGGGCACAGAAAACAACAACTAGGAATTGGAAATTATCTGAACCCGCCAACCAGACGATCCGCGAAAGAGATTGCGAGAAATGGCCATGTGGAAAATGGTCGGATGGGCTTCAAAATAGGCTGATAAGGGTTCCCGAGGATACCTGAGGCCCTGACAGTCAAATTGTATTGATTAGAACTTTTGAGTGAAAACTATGTAACATGGAAGAGGGGCTGATGTAGGAGTCCAGAAGTCAATTTGTATATCGTGGAAGCCGGAGGGTTGTTTGCAGGTCAAGGAACACTAGAAGTGCACTCCTCCTGTCTGGGAACCCGCACGTGAAAAATTCGGGTAAGTATGGAATTGGAGGCGAGAAAGAGATTCCAAGAAATGGAGAAATATGGAAAGTGGATGCAGGGGCTTGAAAATGGGGTGACAATAGTTTCCCAGGTGACATGAGGACCCGAAGGTCAAATTGTAGGTCTTGGAACTTTCGTGTGAAAATTGTGTATCAAAGAAGAGGGTATGATATGGGAGTGATGCAGTAAATTTGTATATCGCGGAGGTCCAGGTGTTGTTTGTAGGTCACAAAAAAATCAAAGTGCAATATAGATCCCGTCTGCCTAAGAATCCATGATCTGAAAAGTGGCTAGGCATGGAATGGGTAGTGGTCGATCGGAGTCGCGATATAAAAGAATGAGCGAAAATGTGAACCCGTGAGTATGCCAATGCATGCATTGAGACATTTTCGAAAAAACGACTAAGTAACCAGAAAGAGAGAGTAGAGGGGAAAAAGAAACGAGAATTTGGTTAAGTATAGAAGAGGGGGAAAAAGGTCCAATATATTCAAATCTGCAATAGATATTATATTTCCTGGAAAGATATTTTTTGTATTTTTTTGGAGAAGTTGTATACTTATTGTATATACTTGGAAAGAAGTCTGAAGGTAGAGGGCACATGAAACAAAAACTAGAAATTGGAAATTTCCTGAACCCACAAACTTGACGATTCGTGAAAGAGATGTCAAGAAATAGTCAAGTGTGGAAAGCGGTCGGACGAGCTTCAAAATAGGGTGACAAGGGTTCCCGAGGAGACGTATGGTCCCGACTATCAAATTGTATGTATCGAAATATTTCAGTGCAAAATGTGTAACACAGAAGAGGGGATGATAAGGGAGTCCAAAAGTAAATTTTCATATCACAGAAGTCAGAGTGTTGTTTGCAGGTCACAGAACAATGGAAGTGCAATTTAGAGAAAGGTGAAGCACTCGGTCGGAATCATGATATAATAGCATGGATGAAAATGTGAACGCATGAATCCTCCAACTTGTGCATCAAGACATTTTCGGAAAAATGACTAAGTAACCAGAAAGAGAAACTATAGGGGATAAAAGAGTGGGAAAATAGAAAGGCAGAGGGAAATTTTTGTAAGAGGAAATTGGTTTCAAACAAGCCCCATTGTGGCAAAACCATCATTTTCTAGTCCAATACTGTATCCACTTATTTGTTTTATATTGTGTTTGTACCATTAAAAAGAGTGTGAGCAAATGATTTGTTGAAGATTAGATTTTATTGCAACTTGTGGGAGTAATTGTTTTCTTGATACATTCCTCCATGACTTTAACATATTAAATTAAGAATTAAGCTTCTTGCATGATGGGTTGTTAGCATTAAATCTTAATAATTGCATGTCTAGAAACAAGAATGACGATCTTGAATTTTAATATTGTAGTTGATTTCATAGTCCCATTTGACTACAACCACCATATATCATTTTTTTTCTTTTATTAATTCACGAACAAAAAATTTGGTAATTTTATTATAAAGTAAAAAATGCTCAAATAGAGGCCAGGGGATGGACAACTAATAAAATTTTCCCTTTCGGACTAAAGGAATCAAACAAGTGAAAGAGAAATAAGAAATTGTTTTCTTAGCAAGGCTGAGATGAAAACAAAATTTCTATGGCCGGGCTCGGACTATAGCATTGTGATTTGGTATTTCTATGTTCTATCAGCATTACAGATAGAATTGAACGTTGGTTTGAAACTGTCTGAAATTCATTTTTATTTCCATAAAAGCCTGATGGATCGACACAATGCATTGTCATATAATTGTTAAATGCTCCATTTTAGATCAAATTGCTTGAGCCAATACAATATCGAAGAACTACGAGACTATCGAACCATGCTAATGAGAAGAGGTGTTAAATTCAGAAAAGAAGCAACAACCAAGCCTCCAAGGCAATTTTTTTAATAGTAAATCCATTAAAAAATAAATAATATTGGGTCGTGTATATCTATCCATAGAAATTGGACCGAGTTCTTTGGGCAAAAACATTGAACATATTTTCCACAAACAAAGGCACATGACCTACAACATGTAGGAGCCATTGAGATGCTCTTCAACATGCATACAAAACCAATTACCATGTTTGTTTTTAGGAAATCCTTGTAGTCTTCTGCTCGAGGGGTTAATGTTCGCTGCCTCGATATTAATATTTTGCAGAAGACCTGAAGTGACAAAGAAATATGAGAGTGGTTCTGCAGTGGAATCAATCCTTGGGTAGAAGCAGATGAACAATAGTTCTGCGGTAAAATTGATAGTTCTCACAAGCTTCCCGAGAGGAAGAAGATGAAAAATATTGCAGAGAAAATGGAAGATCCTGAAACTGAAAGTTAGGACACACCAAGAAACAAACTCCTCACAGTCGAAAACTTCAAGGACACATGTTGCACGAGCAATTCCATAGGCCCAAATTAGTCCATTCTGGGCAGAAGGAGATGAGTAATAGGAATATTCCTTGCACTAGTGGGAGTTCTGTTCCTCATCCCCTAAGATGTTAATTGTACATCTAGAGAACAGGAGAGTGGTCCCGCAATTGAATAATTTTTTGGCTTGAAATATAGCTCTGGGAGAATCAATAGATCATGTCCTTATAGTGAAAGATTTCTTCCCAAAACAGACTAATTTGGACCTCTGGAATGCCTACTTTCTATCTACAAAGAGACTATTATGTTCAACGTCGGTTTATTTTTCAAAAACCCTTCTTTTGGTGTTGTCAGGGCTGCCATCGTTGAGCTCAAAAGTGTCGCCCATTATGATTGATTTCAATTTGGGCGCAGGAGAGGGAACAACATCTGCATTTCCATCATCCATTTTTGTATCATCGTCCATCAGATCATCTTCTTTCGGCTCGAAATCGATCGCATCAACCTTTGTGATAGCCATCAATGTAGGCAGGTAGGTTGTCTGAGTAGGCGGGGTTGCCTTGGAATTCTTTGGCTTGAATTATATATCTCGGTGCACGAAGGGACCATCTCCGTTTTTTCTCCTAGGAAGAGGGAGATGAGTAGTAAGGATATGCCCTGGAATACTGGAACCTCTGTCCATCATGCCCGAAGGTGTTTAATGTATTTGGACAGAACTACTTTGGAACTATTGCCATAAGTTAACGATAATTTCCATTTGCTCCAGATGATGTTTGAAATGAAAATTGGGGAGGGATAATATAAACCCCCACAAATCTTGGTTTAATGAGTATCAATGGAATATCTCCTCGAGCCTTTTGCTAATCAATGACAATCTCTAGGTTTCATGTGCAATTATTTGTTACCATTAAATATTACTAATATCATATTTAGAAAAAAATGTGAAGGTGGTGGTGATGGAGAAGAGTGATTAAGAATTAGAGATTCTGTAAAGGCTCCAACCGACCGATGCACAAAAGAGATTGCATCATGCTTGAAATTAATACTTGGAAAGGATAAAACTCTTCTCCGCAAATCTTGGTTTAATTCGTATTAATGACAAATCTTCTCCAGCCTTCCAGACATTAATGACAATCTTAGTAGTGCCTACACGATGAGCTACTAGCATTAAAGATTAATAATTGCATATCTAGAAATAAGTACAAAGTTGGTAGGGATGGCGAAGAGCGACTAAGCATTGTAAATTTTGTCCACCTACCAACCCGCAAAATAGATTCCAAGAAATGGCCAAGTATGGAAAGAGGTCTAGCGGACTTCAAAAAAAGAGTCACAAGATATACTCAAGAAACGTGAGGGGCTGATGGTCATATTGTAGGTCTTTGAACTTTTGACTGCACAATGTGTAACATAGAATAGGGCACAATGACAAATTTTGGTCGTCAATTTGTATATTGCGGAATTTCAGGTGTTGTTTGTAGGTAGCAAAACAATGGAAGCACAATGTTGAGCAAGCCTGGCCAGGAACCGACGATGGTAATAGTGGCCAAGTATGCAATGGGCAAGCGGTTGGTTGGACTCGTGATATAAAATCATTAGACATACTCATAACAAGAAATATTGACAGGCTTGAAAATAGGGCCACAAGCTCTACTCATGAGACGTGAGGGCCCGATGGTCAAACTGTATCTACCCCAACTGTTGAATGCAAAATACGTAACATGGAACATCAGACAATGACGTATTTTGAGGGTCAATTTGTATATTGTGGAACTTCGAGTGTTGTATATAAAAGCACGAGACATTCGAAAAAAGGACAAATTTAGAAAAAAGGACCAAGTAAACAGAAAGAGAAAGCAAACGATATAAAGGGGAATTTGTTTTCTAATTTGTATATCGGGGAATTCTGGGTGTTGTTTACATGCTACGGAATAATGGAAACACAGTGTTGAGCCTGCCTATCCGGGAACCTGCGATCCAAAAAATTTCTTCAATATGAAACGGGGAAGCATTCGGTCGGGCTAGTGATATAAAAGTATCAGTAGAAATATGACGACGTGAATCCGCCAACTCCCACACCTAGACATTTTTGAAAAAACGACTAAGTAACCAGAAAGGGAAAGAAGAGGGAAAAAAGAAAGGGGATGTAAATTTTCGGAAGAGGGAATTGTTGTAAGAAATCCCCATTTATGGTCTTAGCAGTAACTATGAAGTGCATTAAACATGTGAACAGGTTCTTCAATCAAGGAATAGATAAAGTGAGCCATGCTTATAGTTTCCAGGATGTGTTTGTATAAGAGAAGCATAGGAAATCCACAAGAAAATCAATTTTGGGATGTTTAAGTAAAGTTATTGTACTGTCAACTTTACCGCAAGTTTAAAAACAATGAATTTGAATTTTAATGTTTTGTCGTTGATATGATAGTTCCATTAGACTTCTCATAGTATATATCATTTTATTTCAAATTATTCCTGGAGATGAATTTTGCTAAGTTCATCGATCAAGGAAAAGTGTTAAAACAAGCCACATACTACATTTGCATCACATAGCTTATATTAAAAGGAAAAGCATGTCCTGTATAGTCTTCAAGATCATAGAAAAACTGCCAAGATCTTGAATGTATTATTAATTTTCGAGAACAAATAATACAAACAAGAACCATGTAAACACCAAATGTATTGAAAGTTGAGTCACAAGGCAACACATGAACACAAAAGGTGCCAATCAAGATCCCACAAGGTTCCATAAAACAATACACATCGACCTTTGCATCAAACAATTTGATATATAAAAAACACACACATGGCATTGGTTCTCTCTTACATCTGGTATATGTTCCCACAAGAAAATAACTAGGACCATGGGATATGAACAAAATTCTGCCAAACACAAGACAACACAAAACTAGCGGAGCTTCGCCATTGTACCCTAGCTATAACCAAACCTCAAAATGGGGAACAAGAAATTTGTTGATTACTATTTTACCATTAAGCAAGATCACTATGGACATTTTCTTCTGATAGTGCCATGTTCTATCACTACCAGTTTTAACAATGCCAAATTTCCAATATTATTGGAAATTCCTAATGGTTCTGCCCAGAGGAGAAAGTTATTTTGACAGTTCAAAGGATGGACCTGAGTTATTTACAATTGGATACTTTGTATGGGGTTTGTCCTCATGCTTCCCATTTATGGAGTGAACAATCTTATGTGCTTGTACATCACCAATAACTGCACCTCCCTTTATGATTTCCAATGTATGAACTCCCCAATCTCTATAGTGAGTTATGAAGATCTAAAGATCATGTTTCAATCCATGTTGAGTCCTTTTTTTTCAATTAGGGTATTGAGAAAATGCAGATACCATACCATAAATGTATAGTTGGAGACCAACTTTTTTTTTTTTATTTAGGTACCCAAAAAAAATGCAAAAATCCTACCATGGCTATATAGTTGGAAAACAATTTTCCAATTTGGGCACACAGAAAGGTGTAGACTCCAACAAAGCCACATCCATCCACCGTTTTTTTTTTCATTTGCACCCCCCAACAAATATGCAAAATTCTTACTGGGAGATGCAAAAAAGCATCAAAATAACAACATCAATTGCATTTGTTGTTAGATTATCCTTGTTGTTTCAAGTGCACAAGAAGAAACAAAATCTCTTGAAAGAAAATTTTACAGCTATAGATGTAAACTCTGAAGAACTCAAGTCCGACGAACATTCATCTGGGTGTTGAAGAAAAATTACAGACACATATGAGATTTTTTCGTTTCCTACCAAAGGTTGATATGATTATTTTTTTATTTTTTTTCATTCTATATGCAATATTGCATTATCCTCATTTAAGGTAATTTTTCTATGTATCCGAAAGTCACGCAACATGTAGACACTGTTTTCGTTTTTATGTAGGTATGCTTTATATGACAATTCTGCTAACCCAGGAAGCACATCTTGTAATAGAGGTTGTCTAATTGTACTATGTATGGTTATGTTGCCCACGATTCATATGGCAGCATAGAGGCAATCTTTATATATGTAAGGACATTTTTTACTGCACCGTAGACAATCAAATTTATCATCACTTATGAAAGCAGAAGCAGAAGAATGAGAGTTTCATTTGGCACATACATGATCAAAGGGGGTCAAGTACGCATTCACTGCAACCAAAATACCCTCAACCTGGAAACTTGAACATAGTAATTAATATATTGAACACTATAATATACAACTGCACACACAAAAAAAAAACTGTAGAAAATTGGTGAAAGCAATTTGTATGAGCAAAGTGAGGATGAATTTGTAGATGTATATGCACAACAATTGTAGAGCTAGTTAGTTTCTTGATATCCTGTACTATATATGTTCACAATTATGTTACAAATGTTGTTTGGGTTGTGCGAAGGATCATTTCTTTAACATCTCTTTTCTTTGTTATATTTTTGAACAACATAAGTGGAAATTGCCCTTTATGAAATTGTTGTTCCATTGGGGAAAACAAATTTGAATAGGTGTCAAACAATTGTAGTCGCAACATGGAACAATGCAATATTTGTGTAACATAAAGGAGATACATGGACATGTGAAAGTAAAGGAAAAAACTAGATATAGAGAAGGGTACCATTGGCTTGTCATTGTCTCACTCTCCATATTTTATATGGAGAATGTGTTGCGAGCCAAGTTCTTTCGCAAGTGTGATAATTGCACCAATGGTTCTAATTGGGTAAATGGCGTTTCTCTATGAAAGTTGGTTGATAGTTGTGTCCGAGATGAAACGATATTTTGAACAAATAGCAGGAATTTTTTCCACAATACTTGTTTCGTTGAGCGATATATCTGATCACAATCACCACGGTCATATACTGTTTTGGGCAATATATTAAAATTTGTAATGGACATCCCATTACATGACAATATATTTTTTGCATGTTTCTGGACAAGTTGTGTGGGAATAGTCAGTGTGACTGTGATTAGGGCCTCCTTGTCTGCCATGCCAGGATGCATAATTGATCTAGTTTTGTTTTCTTTGTCCAAGTAGGTTCTATAGACGACCATTATGTCCCCGATGAACACTTGTCAAGTTTGGTTGTTTTTCAAGCCCTCTATTGATAGTATTTTGGGTGTTACAAGTTTAGACCTAGTGACATTTTTTGAACAGGAAAAGTAATGTGAATGGTAGTGTGCATTATTTTTTTGTTTTCTTTTTTCCTGGCATAAATGTACAAGCATACGCACAACTTGGATGAACTATGGAGCCAAAGTTTTTCAAAGAAACCTATTAGTTTGCAGAACTTACGTTATGTTCCACTTTTTGGTTGCGCTTGTTGATACTTCTTGCAAACTGCAAGGTATATGTTGCAGATGACATCAATATATTCACCATGGCATAGATGAATAAATAGCTGAGGATATTTGTTTGGTAAACATATGAGGAAAAAAATGTATGCATCTTTACCTTTGGCCTTGTCGGTCTACTGATGTTTGCGATGACTGACTGCTCATGGCCATGTTACTAGTCCAATGTTTTCTGATGCAAGCATGTGTAGATGAACATCAGAAGGACTAAACAAGCACATGCATTGTATATTGTCCATAATTTTTCTTAATGTCACATACAGGCTTGAAGGAGATGGAATATGAAATAGGGTGTCAAGGGATACTTAGGAAACATGAGGACTTGACGGTCAAATTGTATGCCTCAGACTTTTTGACTGAAAAAATGTGTAACAATAAATAGAGCGTGATGGAGGGGTATGACGACCAATCTGTATATTGCAAAACCTCTAAATCCATAGGCTCAATCTTGAACCCGCTAGCCAGAGAACCCGCAATCGACAAAGTGGGTAAGTATAGAATAAGGTAGAAGCATGACCATAAATGCAAACCCATGAGTCTGCCAACCCGCAAATCTAGGCATTTTTAGAAAGACGACTAAGAAAAGGAAATAGAAAGAAAAAGTAGATGAGAAACGTTAAGTATAGAAGAGGGGGAAAAAGGGGGATAATAGAAAATGGAAAAGTTAGAAATGGGGAGGGAAATATTTGGAAGCAGGAAGTCTCAACAAAGGCCCATTGTTTCCAAATCATCATTTTCTAGTCCAATACTATATGCCCCCACCCGTTTTGTATGTTTGATTTACTAGCACAATTGGTATACCTTTTCTAAGATTGTACCACAGATCCCTCTACTGTGGCATATAAAAAATCATCTTTATGTCCAACCAATTTGTTTCTTTCAATGTAGCAATGTCGAACATACAGTGGACATGAAGTCAAGTTAGTATGCAGAAAGACATGCAAAAGAAAGAAATACAGTTCTATTTATTTCAATGTACTAGCAAAGAGAATACAATTCACATGAGAATAAGCAGAAAGATACGTAGTATATACATACAGTTAAAAAAGGTGCAAAGTAGTAGAACAAGTAGAACAAATACATAAACAATAAATGAAATACTAAACATTGGAATATGAAATAAGAGTACAGGTATGCACCTATGTAACTCCTCTTCTACATTCGCGCCAAAGATTCCATCGTCCTCTCCAACCACTATGTTTGTTTAAATGTAGAAATGGAGGAAAAATACAATGGACATGAAGGAAATTAGTATGCAAGAAGACATGTAAAACAAAATAAACAAAGTTCAAATTTTTTCAATGTTGTAGCACAGGAAATGCAAAGGACATGAAGATAAGTTATTATCTAGGAAGGTACACAATATTTACATACAATAAACTAGGTGAACACATATACAGACAATAAATCAAATACAAAACAATGAAATATGAAATAACAGTACAAGCATGTACCTTTGTATCTCCTCATCCACCTATGCAGTTAAGACTCCTTCATTTTCTCCAGCTATTATGTTTGTTTGAATATGAGAAAACACAAAATATTATGAAATTGCATGGCCATAGCTAAATGATTTTGGTTTTCTATGGAAAAGTATCCAGATATGCTTCCAGACATGGAAATATAATTTTGCAGTATCTTTAGTGTACATATCATATTTCAAGTACAAGAGAAATTGTATCATGGTCAAAGTGATCTGTGTAGAAGATATTTAGAGGTTGTATTGTGATATGGGCACATTTCATGTATATGGTTAATAAGTGTGTTTTTCATATGTTTTATCTTAACAAAAAGACAATGGATATTGTAATTTCACATGTAGTTGTCCGATCATTTCTTATGCCACTATTTTGTATCATGTCAAGATTGAAGTATCAACAAAATTTAACAATAGGACAGGCGGGCACGAAACAGGTGTCAGATCTCGACTTCGCAAGACATGGAAAACAACAGAACCGCAGGTCCACTTGCGGGTGCAGGACCTGAACACTGCAAAGCGCCCAAAAAAAACAACTCCAACTGCCGACGCAAGACCCCAACCCTGCAAAGTAGAAGTAGAAAAAATAAAACAACAAAAAACAAACCAACGAGGAAGCATGAACAGGCCCAACTGTAGCCCCAGGGCCCCAAATTCCTACACTTGAACCAAACAACAACAAACATTAATCGACGAACAACCAATGAACAAGCAACAACCACTGAACCGGTAAACAACATATGTATCTGCAACGATTACCAAATTGCAACCGAAGCACAAAGGGAACCATAAACATATGACGAGCATGCCGGTAGAAATAAAAAAACATTCTTACTTGAAAACTGCAAACACTGAACAACAAAGAACGAATAGAAAATGAAATTATGGCATCGAAACTTACTCCGAAATGATGAAGGACAGAAGCGCAGGTCGGATTGTGAGTGCAAAACATGGATACCGCAAAGTAAAAAAAAACCAGATCCAACTGCGAATGTAGGAACCCAACCTTGCAAAGTTAATGTAAACAAAAAAAACAAACAAGCACCAATAGGTCCAACCGCAAGCATAGGTCCCCAACCTTGCAAAGTTGAACCAAACAACAACAATCAACAACCAACGAACCAATGAAGAAGAAGCACCCATCGAATTAATAAACAATGTATGTAGCTTCAATGATGACCAAATTGCATTCCAAGAATAGAAGAAGTATGAAACATACAATGCCTATTCAACTGGCGGTGGACAACAATATTGTCCAAATTCATTGCAACATTGTATGGAAAATTTCGAGGGAAAATGTAGTGTGAGAAACCTATTTAGGTAAACATTTAAGGTTGTTAGAATCTCTAAGGGCCTCGCGGTATGCAAACATTTAAGCTGTGAGACATTTTTCAGGACCTCGCGCTATGTAAACATTTAAGCTGTCATGCCTATTCAAGCACCTCAAAAAAAGTGTGAATGATCTAAACCTTTGGTATGTAAACATTTCAATAGAAATACAAAGGGCTAATAATAATAATAATAATAATAAAATGACATATTAATATGTGATGGCTATAGTCCCTCTACTCATTTGGGAGGGACTAATAATAAAAAAACATTAAAAAAGAAATTCTCATTTTGATATGTAAACATTTCAGTAAAAATGTAATAAAAATTAAAAATGAGCGTCTAAGCTCAAAACTTTGGATATCCACACATTTACAGCATTGGGAACAACAAAGCTTGCAATAAGAACTGGAATATCCTCTCCAATAAGACAATGACATATAAGTTTTTTATATATATATAAAATAATGTTTTTTGATGCTAAAATTTATAGTCAAAGGACATATAATAATTAATTAATATATTAATGATCATCCCCAAAATATATTGTGATCAATTAGTAACGATCACTTTATAAAAGTGGTTGATATAGATTATCATTAATTAGAAAAAGTACAAAAATAAAGTAGATAAAATCACTTTTATAAAGTGATTGTTGCTAGTAATTAATCTGAAGTGTTTATTTTATTTTTACCACAATACATATTA
>ML785817.1:444865-457870 GCA_009831015.1 Picea engelmannii
ACTTAATTACAATATTAGATATCCCCACCCACCATTAATTTTTAGCCACAAACGTCATAGTTGTTTCGAAAGTAGTTATCCAATTCAAAATTTAGATCGAACGCACTTTTACTACCCTCAAAACTAAAACGATGAAAGAGTTATGCTTATAATGTCATTTGTATGATCTTTCTTGATGTGGAAATAGTTTTGGATTATCACACTTTATTTTAATTATGAATTATCGTAGACAAGGATGGAAAGATCAGCCAGTAAAGTAATTGTATTGTGTTTTGGAGGTAGTAAAATTTATAATAGTTTAATTATTAATTTGCATAGTTATTATTTTGGTGTTATTTGTTAATGTTGGTTAATTGATCACTATTATTAAAGAAAATTATTTTATTTGAAATCATTGATTTTTATTCTTATTAAGTATTTATAGATTTAAGATAGTTAACTTATTTTTTTTATACAATTTCAACATAAATAATATTTTAGATCATACTTGATGACTAAAAAGTGGTTTCAAAATAAATAATATAAGCCAATATCTCTTCTGGTTGTATGTAAAATTCTTCCTAACTTTTAGTTTTCTGATAACATTTAGCTTTCATTTTATAAACAACATATCACTATGATTACAATATAATAATAATAATAATAATTTATTTTTAAGGTCACGGCTAAGCCAGCACACCAAATTGGTGTATGAGACCCCTTGTTTGTGGAACAAGAAACCCCCTTCACCCAGCGATTTGACTAAAAAAATTAATCATATCAAATTTAAAATAAAATAAAATAATAAATATATAAATTAAATTTTTAAAATAATATTTCACTTTTAATCAACATTTTTCCAAATTTTAGAATTAATTAATCAAAATTTTATGAATTTGTCCCATTATTAACGTCATGTAAGATCAATAATTTTAAGTGTATTAGGTTTCCATGTGCGTTTCTGACGGTTCATTTAAAGATAAGGTTCGCATGTGCGTTTCATTGAATCAGATTTACTTCAAAGTTGAGATAATGAGATTCATTGAATGAGATTTACTTGAGACAACTGCAAACTCCACCTGAATGAGTATTTTCTGACTAAATCTCTTGGCACCATAATGACGTGGACGTTGTTGCTCAACAGACTTTCTCGAACGGATTGATTGAAAAATGGATACCTTTGCCGTTTCAGCAATATTTAAAGCGGGTAAAGATGGCAGACAGGAGCCATGCCTGCCTTGGGCAATCTTCCACACTATCATTCAACTCCCCTTTCCATGCCAGAGTATTCCATCTACCGCCAAATTCTCCCATTCTCTTTATATATAAGACTTCCTTCCCTAGCTATATGTAATCAATCCTGCTTCCCGCTGCTCTCGTAATCCCGTTGCTACCCATCTCGACAATAATAGCAGGAAGATCAGTTCTTCGCTGCAGGTGAACTATCATCTTCTTCTCGTTTCTTCACCACCGTTGTGTTCCGTGTTCGAATTCCGTGGACTCCTTTCAGACATGTCTGAGACACTCAGAAAACGCGGTCGTGAGCCCGAGGCTCTGCTGGACTCCCTTGACACCGGGGAGGGGAAACGATTCCACTGCGAAGAAACAGACCAGTTTCTTCATTTACTGCAATTAGATAAAACGTTATCAGACGATGACGAAGAAGAATGCGCTCCCAGTGAGGAGCTAGTAAACGGAGTCATAAGAAGCCTAGAGGAAGTGATTGCGGCGACATGTTCCACTTCTTATCACTCATCCAGCTCAGGTGATAATTCGGCAGCCGCCGATATTTCTGGCAGCCATGGAGGCCAAACCCGAGATTTGGACTTGGGGGATGATCTGTGTTATCTCCTGGAGGCTTCAGACGACGAGCTCGGAATTCCCCCGAGCCCCGTTCTGGACTTAAAACGCGAAGTCTGTCAATCTCCCAAGGAAACGTCGGACGGTTTGTCGGAGAGCACGTATCTTAAATCCCTTGCTGAAAACTGGCACTTTGAGGACGACTTTGAGAACTATCAACAGTTTACTGTGTATGAAGATGCCTGGGATGCCAGCCAGTTGGAAGATTATACGGATAGAGATTTTTTCAGCCCGGGCATGCTATTCGACGGTGATTTTTCTGCATAACTTCTGATTCTATGTCCTGCAGACAAGATATACTTGTTCATAGAGATTTTGTCAGCCAAGGCATGTTATTTGACTGTGATTTTTCTGCCGCGTGGAGACTGGAAACTGCCGGTGGCATATAATCACTCCAAGGGTTTCCTATTTCTGTATAACTTATGATTCTATATCCTGCAGACGAGATATACTAATATGCTGTCAACATCTTCAACCTACAATATTTTCGTCTTTGAAATGTCTGACGAAATGTTTACGCATGAAAAAATTAAATACCTTTCAGATTAAACTTTCGAAACCACATAAAACGACATCAATGTAATGCCATTAATTCATCTGATTCTTTTCGCTGGATGTCCTTACAACCGAAAATAATTTAAAGATTATATCTCACGAGAAAACATTATTTTGTAAGGTTTGCAAAATTCTTAATTTATTTTGGGCAAAAGGTCTTCGGGTTTTGCAAGTTTTAGTATTCATAAGCGATGAGCTGATATCTTCTGCCTCGTTTCTTGAATTTCATAAATCAATAAGTTTAGGAGTGGGCTAACCAGGGAAACACAAAGTAGAAAGCAGCTTTCACTGCTTGATTAACTCAAATATGCAACACATTGGGTCGTGTAGATGTTAGGACAAATGAAAGCGAGGAGCCACTGTGAATTTTGTCTTCCAATGACTAAATAAAATGAGCAGTAAACATGTTTTGCTGGAAAAAGAGCATACTGACCTCACATTCACATTTAAGAAGGGAGACTACATCAACGAAGCACTAATCATTTATTGCTGGAATATCTAGAAACTTCTGGAATATCATGATTGTTATTTCCACTAGTAGGGTTTTCCTATGATTGTTATTTCTTGGATGAGCCCATTGTGTTGCATATTTTAGTTAATCAAGCATTGAAAGCTTATAGGTTAAAGATTCATAATATAAAAACTGTAATGATTTTAAAGACCTTAAATAATTTTTCATACTGTATTATGCATGCGGCCTCCATTTTCCAGTAAATCTGCATGCAAAATATAACGTACCCTTTAGAGGAAAATATATGCATGAGGAACCGTATGCAGAGTTGTGGGTAGAGGAATATATATGCATGATGAACTTATGGAAGAAGAAGCATGCAATGTGAAACAATGCAATCACACAACCATTTTCAATAGGTGTACACTTTTTGGCTTAAATATAGACCGGCAGTATAATGGAGAATGGGATAAACAGTTTTGAAACTCCTTTGTTTTTCTTGATTTTTTTTTTCTAATTAAGTAGAAATTCGAAATTCTCAGTGAAATGCAAAAGTGTGATTTTTTCAACAAATTAATTACAGTATTTTACATGTTCTAGGAAATTATTATTTTTTGTTGTTTAAAATCCATTTTTAATGCAGAAATGGATTTGCTGAAAAACTCCAGTGGCACTCATATTTTACAGAAATAATCATTCAAATCTGGATCTAACAATTTCCCACAGGATTTCAGCGAAATATCCCTAGGAAATATTGCAGAAAAAAAACATTTCGTATAACATTTAGACTATGGAAATTGAGAATGACGTTGTCAAACTGTTCTAGGAAATAACTTTTTTTCCCAGAAATAAATTCAACATGCTAAAAAACCCCTGCACTTAGATTGTACATAAATAATCACTCAAACCTAGAACTGCAAGGTTAATTTCCACTTCTTTACCATATTTTCTGTTGTTTCCTTTGCCTGCACATTCTTTTCTACCAATGTCTTTACATTCTGTGATGTCATGTGCTCTTTAAACACTTCCCTTCTTTCTACATGTACCTTTTCCATGTTGGATTTCTCCGTTTCCAGTGGTGTTATCTTTTGTACTGCTCGCTCTTGTAGGGGATCCAATTGAGCCTATCATGCTTCTTTTTCTTCTTGTGTAGCCTTTACCTCTACCTGTAGGTTTTTCAACTCCTACGTGGACCTCAATCTCAAAGATATTTCCATTGTCTTCTTCCACTGCTTCAAATCTTGAACTGCAAGGTTAATCTTCTCTTCTCTTTGCTTGAGTTGTTGGATCATATTTTCTTCTTCCAAGCTAGTCCAAATTTGTGTAGTTCTGTCATATAATTCAAAAACTTCTTTAATTTCCTGCGCTATGCTATCTGTGTGCGCAGTAGAATTATGCTCTCTCTATTCTCTTACTTCTCGGGGTGTTCTTGGAGTTAGTTTTTCTACTAACTCTACTATCTCCTTATTGTATCTTTCCATGGTCTGTGGAATCTTTTTTTATCTTTTCTTTAACTATGACCTCTGGTTTCTGTGCGCAGTCTGGTATGCTACTGTATACTTCTGTGAGTCACTTCTCTAGTTTATCTTCCCATTGTTTCTCCTCTTCCTTCTCGAGCGTGATTTTCTCATAAGTGACCTCTAATATCTCATTCACCTCCTTGCCGATATCTAGGTTGGTGTCATCCACTCTAGCTCTAGACTGGACCTCCTCCATCACCCTCGCATGTAACCCATATAATGACTTTGTGGGTATATGTGCCATAACCAACTCGATATGTTCTATGTCCTTTATTTTTTGTTGTGTAGTGTTCTCTTCGACTTCCAACATGCCCTGCATGAATTTGAACAACTTCTCTTTACTATTGTCTGCATTGTCTCTTCCTATTCTTTTTTTACTTGTGCTTGTTGTTTTTTCTCTTTCTATTGCGATATAGGATGATCTACTATACTTTACTACAATCTCTCTAGAATGTCATGCACTTCTACCAGTTTCTCCATAATTTCCTCCCTTTTGTTTCTTCTGCAATGAATGCATTTTCCCCTCTATCATGTAGATTATCTGCAACAAATTTTGCATCGTCTTTTGTAATAGTAAGTACTAGAGGATTCTTGTGGTACTTCATTTTCTTTCTTATTTCCCCCTCTTGTGTTTTAGTCCTCTTCTTGGTTTGGGTTGAGGCCCCCACCTCAGTTTTTTTTTTTTTTTTTGTTTCTTTCTCCTGTAATTCCTTCTTCTCAGAGCTATCTCCCTTTACATGTTCTCCTTTCACTTATTCCCTTGACACTATGTCTTTATTCCTTGGCTTCTTGAATTCTGCGCTACTTCTTTAGGTTTGGCTGCACTCTGTAGCGTTCTTCGTATTTTCTACGAGACTGTATATCTTCTATGATGGGCATGATTATGGTTGTTCCTTAGGTTTTGTTACTTTCTTTTATGTTGCTGAAAATTTCCTTTACTATCCATCCACAGGATACCTCCATTTACCCTCACCAACATGTCCATCCACAGGATACCTCCATTTACCCTCACCAACAATTGTTTTACATAGTGTCCCACATTCTTACCATGCCCGGAATGCGATATCTCCAACAAATTCATAATGCTCGAGTTATATAGTCCTATGATCCACTACATGGGATCCAAAATTGGTTTTCTGAGGGTCCTGCCTCCTTCTTGTTTTCTAAGTACATTTCCCGTGCAAGGTTAGGAAACATTGTCATGTCTTTTACGTTGTGATCCACATACTTCAATTTGGCCACTTTCCTTAGCATGTCCTCAACTGCAACTACAACATCTGGGATATGAGGTAGCATGATCTCTAGTGAAGTTTGTTTGCTTGGGGTGCCTGATGTTTTACTTCTTCGACCTGCGACGGGGTTTTCATCTGCAAGTTCTTCTTCAACAACTTCTTCTTCATCATCTTCTATTTCTCACTGGCCTATAATATCTTCGACCAAGAATTCCTCTGTGCCGACTTCCTATTTTTTTTTTACATTTCCTTTGCTTCTGTAGGGTTTTCGGAATTAGGGTTTTCTCCACTATTAGGGTTTTCTATGCTCTGGTCCTCTTTTTACCTCTTCTACAATTCACTTTTCTTATTCTACCCTTTTTGGACTGGTGGATTCAATCTCCGATGTTGTAACATCCTCCAGCTCCACAAAATTTTATGGTTCAACCATTCTTTCCATCTTCCTCCCCGTTTGTCGGGTCACCCTTATAAATCGTCTCAGAGTGCCAAACTTACGGGGTGCCATCTTTATTTCCTTGCGTGCGAATTGAAGTCTCTATTTCTCAATCACCCTCTGTTTACGCTCTTAAGTTCTCTGTTTCTCATAAATTGCGAAGTGTTGAAATTTGTCGAGATTTTCCCTTTTTATAGACTCTATCATTAATTCTTTGACGCGTTCATTCTTTTTCGTTCATCTGTTTTCCATTTTCCTAGTTATTATTTGTCTTGTCGCACAGTGTTTAAATTTCCTACACATAGTCTTATGAATTTTTTCGCACCAATTTTCTATTTGCTACGCACTGTCATTCCCAACTATCTATCTATCACTTATTCTTCTAACTACTTATTTTTGGCTTTTTCTTCATTTTTCTATTTTTTTCTTCTTTTAACTCCTACTATTTACAATATGTACAAGTTTACTTGTTGCAATGCAACTACTGAGGGTTAGTAGGTCGAATGTCCCTATATAGTTTCAATCGAGTAAAATTCACCAATCCTTAAACTCCCTTGCTTACTATTTCTTGTAGTTGTACTGCACCTCCATCTATGACAAAGTTTATCTGATATGGCCCTAGCCAATGCATTCTAAGATTCCCTAGGTGTTGCAAATACTTAATATCATAGAGGAGAATCACATATCCTTCCTTAAAATTCTTCTTCTTGATATTCATGTCATGCCATGCTTTGTCCTTTGATTTTTTTACCTCTTCATGGAAACATGCTATGATTATGTCCAATTCTAATTCCATCAGTTGAATCAATCTTTCCTGCGTTGCACCCCTTTCTGTCATATCTGGAATTGTTGCAATGCACAGAATTGGTATCAAATAGTCTAATGGAACCACTCCTTCCTATCCATAGACCAATATAAAGGTTGTCTTCCCTGTTAGATTCTTCCAGGTAGTTCTATAATCCCACAATACTATTGGTACCTTAAAATCCCAATCATCTATGTTCACATTACAAATCTTTGTCAAGGCATTCTTCAAAATTTTATTGAAAGATTCCACTGTTTCATTTTCTTGAGGGTGATAAAGAGCACTCTTATGGTAGTGTATCTTAAATTCTTCAAGAATTGCCTCAATTGTATTGTTAATAAAGTGAGTCCCTTGTGCATTCTTCAAAAATTTATTGAAGGCTTCCACTGGTCCATTTGCTTGAGGGTAATAAGGAGTACTGTTCTGGTGGTGTATCTTAAATTCTTCAAGCATTGCCTCAATTGTATTTTTAATAAAGTGAGTCCCCTGATCACTCATCAATATTCTTGCACATCCAAACCTTGTCACTACATGTTCAAATAAAAAGCACATTGCAATCCTTTATTGGTGATGCCTGTGCCCATTTGGTCAAGTATTTGATTGCTATAATAATATATCTAGATCCTAATATTCTAGTTGGTGGATTAATTGGACCTACAAAGTCTATTTTCCACTTTTCAAACACTTGTAAGGTAACCTGAGGTCTCAATGGAATCTCATCCCTTCTGGATGGATTCCCAACTCTTTGAAAAACACTATACTTATGATAGTATTCCTTTGCATCCTTGTGAACTGTTGGCCACCATAATCTTGTGTGCAATACCTTCTACGTAGTATATTTTCCTTCATAGTTTCCTCCCGCAATCCCTTCATACGACTCTACTAAAATGATAGGCCTTTCATGCTCCATTACACATCTTCTTAAGATGTTATATTTTCCTAGTTTGTATAAATGACCTGCAATCAACTGATAGTCTGTAGCTATGACCAACAATTTTTTCTTTTGCACTGTAGTAAATTCTCTTGGTGCAAAGACTGTACTAAAAAACTCAATAATGTCAGTGAAATAATCATCAACTATCTATACTGATAACAATTGTGCATATGGAAAGTTATCTTCCAAGTTACTAGGTTCTTCTTTATTAATTATCCTGGATAAGTGATCTGGTTCTGCATTCAATTTTCTAGGCTTCACCACAACTTCAAAATCAAAATCTTGGAATAAAAGTAACCATCTTCACATCCTCCCCCCCAACACTAGCTTATTGACTAAATATATCATAGCTCAATGATCTGTAAACATCTTGAAATATTTCCCAAATAAGTAATGTTTGTATTTCTGCAAAGCATACACCATGGCTAATCCTTCCCTTTCTGTAGTGTTATAGTTCTGTTCTGAATCTGATAATTTTCTTCTTGCAAATTAAACAGGGTGATATATCTCACCTTCTATTGGTTGTGTGAATACTTCTCCTAATGATATTGTAGATTCATCTACATGCAGATGAAATTCTTTATCCCAATCTGGAAATATTAAAATTGGAGTAGTAACCATCTTTTCCTTCAAAATATCCAAACTTTGTTGGCATTCCTTGTTCCACTGATACTCAATTTCCTTCTTCAACAACTTCTCCATTGGCATAGTAATATGTGCATATCCTTTGATGAACTTCCTGTAATTCCTTGTATGGCCCAATGTACTCTTCAACTATCGTGTTGACTTTGGTTGTGGTAAGTTAATTATGACAACAATTTCAGCAAGATCGACCAACAGACCCTGTTTACACACCACATGTCCTAAAAAAATGCCAAAAGGTGCACTGGAAATACACTTCTTAATATTTAATGAGATTTGACATTGTCAACAACTCTCTAACATTACTCTTAATACTTCAATATGATCCTTCAACAAAATGAGCATTGTCTAGTCATCCAATTAAACTTCTTAAAACTTATGAATAAAGTATTTAAAAGCTGCTACTACTACCCTTGAAAAAAATGTTGGTGCATTTCTCAATCCAAATGGAATAACTGTATATTGAAATGATCCCCACTCTATAGAAAATGTTGTCTTATACCTATCTTTTGGTGCTATCCTAATTTGGTGATAACCTGAAAATCCATCTGTAAAAGAATAAGCTTCTTTCCCCCCTACATTCTCCAAAACTTTGTTTGTAAATGGGGTAGGAAAATGATCATGTAGTCAAGCATCATTCAATTTTCTAAAATATACACAAATCACCATCCCTCCTTGTTTCTTATCCTGCATCGCCATAGGACTGATCCATTATGATAATTCTATAGGTTATATAACACCAACTTCTAGCATCTTGTCAATTTCTATCTTCACCTTCTCTTTGTATATTGTATTCAATCTATAAGGCCTTTGTTTGACATGTCTTTCTTCCATATTCAATGGAATTTTCATCTCTTCTATCTCTCCTGCTAACCCATTCATATATGAGAATGTTGTTGGGAATAAGTCACTATACTCATGAAGTAATTTATTGATCCTTTTTACTGTCTCATTATCCCAATAATCTCCAATACTTGCCATCTTTGTGTTTTCTACAGTTCCAATGCTGACCTTCTTTATCTTTAATGGTGCATCTTAATCTTATGAATCTAGCTTGGTACCTTCTAATTCCCTTTCACCTTCTACTTCTGGGATCTATATATTACATGTGTTATCTTTTATTGGATCTTCCTATTCTACGACATCTTAACATGGTAATAATTGTCTGATAGTCTGTCTATGATGGTTTTGATATGCCAGGATTTTCTCAAATTCTGGTTCTTCAAATATTTTGTCTCTCACCACTTTCAACATTGTATTTATCTCTTGATTGTCATTCAAAGGAAAATGTGACTATAAAATTTTGATGTATTTCTTCCCAATTCACAGTTTCTTTGTGTTGTTCTTGTTTTCTGTACCAATTCTTTGGAATTCCTTCTAATGTATGAATAAAATGGCGTGGCAATTCTTCTGGTGGTGCTAATCTCCATTGAACCATGCACTTATCTACATGTTATTGAGTTTTTCCAAATCCCTCATATTTATCCTCATATCTATGCTCTTGCTCTGCACCGAATCTGATGTGTTATAACCTTTTCCACTTAAACCAATTGTTGATCTTTTCGTTGTGTGTACCCCACCATCTTATAGCTGTAGATTTTAAAGAAATATCTAATGATGATAATATTTGATTTTCCATAACCTCTACCACATAACTCTTTAAAAATCCTTGTAAATCATTCAATCCATAAAATGTAGGAGGTTGTCTTACCTCTGTACCAACCGATCTTAGTGTGCGCGTAGTTCTGGCGCATATTCTAGTAGATCATTCATGTAGTCGTTGTTTCCATTTTTCTAGTCCTATGTCAGAGTCTAAAGCACAAGAACTAATACTCCTCTAACTGATTATGCCATCTGCAATTGGATTGATATAATATTCTTCACGCGCGATAGTTTTGTATAATGGATTAACATCTTCTCTAAGAATATTGTCTGTCGCAGGTTCCACATACCTTCCTCCTTCTAAGGGATCCAATGGCACAATATATAATGGAACAATAACTATGTACTCGCTTGATTCAAATATCATCTTTATTTTCTTCAAGTTGATAATAGTATGGTTATCAAAATACCAATCCAACCCCAACAAAGTTGGATATGGAAAAGTATTGTCCACTATGTCTATGACTTCAAATTGTACCATGGTACGCACACCATATACATCTAATGGAATCCCCTTCAACCTACCAATTGACACCACTTTGTGTTGATTTTCCAACTTCAATTGAATAGGTGAATACCCAAATTGTGGTTCTCCCATAGCTTCCCAATTCTTCTTTGGCATAACATTGACTTCAGACCCTAAGTTTAGTATGATATCCCCAATATTGAAATATTCTATGTTGGCATTCAATATGAATTCCCTATTGGTTCTTCTCTTCTTATGGACCTGATTTACTATTTTTACCCCTTCTTCCCCAGGATTACACTTTTCTAACAATTATGAAGTACTTGTAAGGATTTTTTATCATTTAGAAATTTGACACATGAGCCCAAAAACATTCTTAAGTTACTTACTTGGTCTAAAGACTTCTCTTGATTGGTATGATCAAATAATGAAGGCATGTCATACACTGATATATCATCTATTGACTTTGTGCCTGATGTAGATGCAATATTTTCTATCAGAATCCCCTACCTAGCCTCTTGGAATATTTCTTTTTCTTTGTGAGCATCAAACTTTTGTTCAGGAGCGATGTTCATCCTTACCCACTAATACTATTCCTGATCCTTCTTAGATGCATATTCTCTTGTCTTAGCTCCAGATCTAGTAACTATGTTAATATTATTCCCATCGTCTTCTTTGATTTCTACCCCTATCCATTGCACATTCTGATTAGTTTGGTTCCTCTTGTCCTGTATTTTAATCTAAATTGTTGGACAATCTTATGTTTCATGGTCTGTTGAGTGACAATACATACATGTCACACATGGTTGTTGGCAGTCTCTTCATAGTACCCTAGTTTCTGACAGTTATGACAGACTACAAGTTCACAACCTCCTCCAAAGCCTCTTCCTCCACGACCTCCTCCTCTAAAGCCTCCTTTTTTCCCTTGATTATCTTTGTGCAATGTATTATACTGAGGTCCTTGGTTATAGTGTGATTGTGCATTATTGTACTATGGTGGTGTTGCACATTGTTGTGCAGTATTATACTATTGTTGTCCTTGAAACTGCTACGTATTATATTGTGGTTGTGTTGTAAACTGTTGCGCAAGATTATATTGTGGTTGTTGCGCATTGTTTTATTGTGCCTTCTACACAAATTGTCCTATTACATACTCATCATGCACCTTGTATGTATATGCAATCCTTTCTTTCTTCATATCCAAGGTTCTCCAATCCTTGTCTTCGTGTCCAACAGACTTAAAAAATTTACAAAATGTACTCTCCGGTATTGTCTGATACTTCTGCATTAGGGGGAAATGATAGGGATCATTCCCATGTGTTTTGAAAATATCACAATATGGTCCTCCTAAAGCTAAAGGGTTTGGCATACCCACTCGAATATACTGCGCAAATAATGGACACTCATTCTTGTGATGGCCTTTTGTCTTGCACATTGTACACTGGTCATATTCTCTTTTCTCCTTTTCTTTATTTTGATTCAACTAGAATGTTAAGCTCTTCACATATTTCTTAATCTCTTCCACAGTTGGATCTATGTGATTGTATTGGTTTTCCTCTAGCTATAAGGCTTCCTACAGAGCCTCACCCTGATTTCAGAATTTTTACTGTCTCAAAGGATACTTCAAGTGTGGAAACAAAGAATTAACAAACAAATGTCTATGTTGTGTATCAATAATAATATACTTTAACTTACCTTTTATCCTATTGAACTTCTAGTCTATTTCCCAAACTGATTCTCCTAGTTTTTGCTTAACCTCTATCATTTCAATGATAAACTGGTTTTCTAAGCTTATCTTCTGAAATTCATTTATTAATTGCCTCTTCACATCTGCTACAGTTGTAGGTGTTCCCATTGGATTATTTATTGAGAGACCCATGTTGTCATGTTTATAGAAAGAGTGTTCTTATCATCGATGGCAAGAACAGAAGGCAGAGTAGAAGGTGGGAAAGATCAGGAGGAAGATCTACAATGGTCATTGGATCACTGATCCAAAGGACCTTCAACCGAATACCCGAAAATTGTTGGATCTTTCTAAGTGGAAGGATAGGATAAGCTATAAGAGAAGTATTGAAGATAGATCGAGCCATCTGTTATCACTCCAGGAAACTACTTAGGGTTGTAAGCTAAGTATGCCTGGTAACTTACAAGATTCAATGTTTTTGGTGTTTTTTTATCAAAATGGATCAATGGGATGACTAAATTAGAGTACAGCATTCAGACATTCAACATGTAAACAGATGAAACAGTGCCCTCAAGAATTGATTAATCAGCATTTAAACATCAAAGGTGAATGAAGAAACCATGTAACCAAACCAGTACTAAGTAGGGCTTGAGAGACATGCAAAGAACTGAAATCAATCTGTGAGCTGAACAATGGAAGTAAACATTCACATTCAGAGCTAAACCAAACTGATACAGTGAAAGAGAAAGTGGAATCTGATGTCAAAACCGAGAGAAAACTGT
>ML785817.1:464305-502121 GCA_009831015.1 Picea engelmannii
TTTTGGATTTGATAGAATAATCCACCACCTGTCTAATCCCAATGGTTTCATCTGCTTTTAATTCGAAAATTTCAAATCTGGGCGAAAATCGTGACATTCTGGCCGTTACAGGCTTTCCACAGCACGTAGCCTGTGAAAAAACGTTCCTTAGCTGCGGAAAGCGCCACTTTCAACAGCTAACGGGTAAAAAATTCTGCCTTCTGTGCTGTTGAAAGCGGACAGATTTTCAAAATGAATTTCTCGGTCATAAAAAATCCATTTTTCACATGTAAATAGTCGATCGACATCTACAGAATCTCAGCTTTCAAATGGTGTCATCATATCTTAATTTGGAGCTCAGGAAGGGATCGAAAAGTTGCCTGCAAGTTTAAGTGTCATTTTTCCATTCGCAATTCAAAAACTCTAATCGAACCTTTGTGACAAGTTAGCAAAATAATGGTGCTATTTTGGGAGTTAACACCATCGATCTAAGAACATGATTGATTAACAACATTTGGTTCACGTCAAAAGTTTCGAGGAGGTTATTTCTTGGGGAATCTCACCTCGGGAGAATTGCCAAATTGAAAGTCGTATTACCCGAATCCCAAAAATTGAAATGAATAAGGACCATCGGATCTGGATAAAATGCGATGACCATTAGATCATGGAGAACCACATCAGTAGACCATGTCTACAAGGACATGTGGCAGACCAAGTTGGTAGACCATGTCAACAAGGACACATGACGCAATCAGACAATGACAAGTGTCAAGTTCAACTGACATTTCAGGTATGTGCAAATCACGAATCTGAGTGACACGTGGCAACTACTCAGCTCGTGACACATCATCAAGTTACATGAGTAAGTTACTTCACTCCGAGATTTTTACTTCGGGAGTTTTACCACCAACACTTGCCCAAAGTCCCAAAGTAGACACGAAATGTCCGATCTGGAGATCACTTCGGGAGCATTCTCGACCATCGTTCTACTACAATGAAAGGATAGTGTAAGTGGAAGTATTAACTAGCAACAAGCAGTCTCCACCACTTATGACTTACTCAACATGTGATCACTCCAGAGGAAAATGGAGCGGCGATTAGCCTAAAGTCCCGAAGTCTCAAACGTCGAAGACCCAAAGAGACGAAGGAGCTGAGGACCGTCAATCTGTAGGAGGACACATGTCAACAGATCATGAACTCTGGTGATCCAGATTATTTTCGGCACGAAATGAGATCAGAGATATAATAAATAAATGCATAGAGATATCACAGATATTCAATAATATAACAGAAATGTATCAGATATGCAACCATGAACACAGATATGCAGTAATACATGATTTCTATTAATGAAAGAAATGCACAGAGACTGTAAAAATACAGAGTGAAAGACTCGCTAGAATGGTGGCAGCTTATATCTAAGAAGAGATGTGACAGCTACTCACATTCGCAAGAAGATGATTACAATGAGGCTTCTAAGGCCTTTTTTATAATAAGCAGGAATGCCAAAAACCCTAGACATCGAAAACCTAACCCTAGGAGATGAAGCGCCAAAAGTCATGTGGGCCCCGTTTGGGTAAGTGAGTACATTAACTTCTCGGGGTCATAAATTTTTCATACGATCTCCGTTTTAGGCGTGTGATAGCTCATTGGAAAGGAGATTTCTATTAATGAAAGAAATGTATAGAGACTGTAAAAATATAGAGTGAAAGGCTCGCTAGAATGGTGGTAGCATATCTCTGAGAAGAGATGTGACAGCTACTCACATTCGCAAGAAGATGATTACAATGAGGCTCCGAAGGCCTTTTTACAATAAGAAGGAATGACAAAAACCCTAGACATCCAAAAACCTAACCCTAGGAGATGAAGCGCCAAAATTCATGTGGGCCCCGTTTGGGTAAGTGAATGCATCAAATTCCCGGGGTCGTAACTTTTGCATATGATCTCCGTTTTAGGCGTGTGATGGCTCGTTGGAAAGGTATCATCGAGGAGATTCATTTTGGGGGCTCAATCATGCCTCAAAATATCATTGAGAACCTCTATCTCAAAAAAAGTTCATTTGGGCCCTCAAAATGGCCCCGCAAGTTAAAACCTGCTAAAAATAATAAATTGCCAAAATTGCCAGAAAACTGTTTTGAGCCATTTGGAAAAGGTGGGTGGCCATCGATATCCACCTGGATCAATCCTCCATCCTTAGGAAGCAATGGTCTCCATTGTGTTGATTTCCTAGGGGAGAGGGAAAAACGTTTGTTGAATCTGCATCTTGGTGAGCTGCTTGTCTTGCTCGAGACGTTGCGCTGCTCAGTTTGCAGAAATCTGTCACAAACCTGTTGAGGTTGAGGCTGTTCAACAAGTAAAGATAAATGAGAGGACAATGTGAAGAAGGAATATTTTCACTTTGCTGCGGCCTTGTCGACCTGCTTCTGTTGGATAGAAGGTGCTTGGGGCAAGGTTGTAGTGGTTGCAGTGTCCTTTTGTTCTCCTTTTGAACAGATTGTGAAGAAGTTGAATTTTGCAGTATGAGATACTACTTTGTGGCACTTTTTAGGTGGAACAGTAGTCGGAACTACCTATGGTATTCTTTAGAGATGACCCCCCAAAGTAACAATGACACTACGGGGTCGAGACTCATAAACAACATGGCGTCTCCACATATATGGTTGGCCCAAGAGAACATCACAGACATCTAGTGGGGCAACATCACATAATACCTCATCCTTGAAGGGTTGGATGCCATATGACAATCGACACTGTTGGCTTACATCGAGATCTTGTCCTTGCCGAAGCCACCCGATGTTGTATGGCTGCGGGTGTGGTGTTGTCGACAATCCCAACTGTTTGACGACCTCTCCTGAGATGAGGTTTTTCTGGCTTCTTCTATCAACAATAAAATGCAGTGGGGTCCCCTTCACCCACATCTGTGAATGAAAAAGGCGCTCCCCCTTTTCAGGATCTGTTGGTTCTTCTGGTTGAATTGTTGCAGTTGCGACAATAGGAGTGGTGTTTGCATCAATGATCTGTCCTTTACCAATATTTTCAGAATCATATTCTGAATCAGGGTTCGATTCCTTGTTTTTGATCTCAGCCACCAATGAATTTTTTGAGCGAGATTCATCGGTGTTGTGCAAGGGGCTTTTGTGGAAATCACACCATTTTCTGGTGTCCTTCTTTATCTTCTCGTGACCCTTCTTTTCCTGTGTCTTGGAATGGTTTTTGGGAGACTGTTTGTTAGGGCCGTCTTTGTCATACTTTGGTTGTTGTGGATTTGCAGACCCGAATTCTCATTTGTTCTGGTGCTTAAATTTCTGCTCAATTTTAACAACATATTGATAAGCAACACCGAGTGATGAGATGTCCAGAAAATCCATTTCAGTCTGGATGTATCTGTGTAGAGCCCAACGGTATTTCAGAACCAAATGTCATGCAAAGTCTTTGATACCCAGCTTGGTGCACAAGGTATGGAAGGTATTGATGAACTCCAGAACTTCTTATCCCCTCTCTTGCCTCAGTGTGGTCCATCTCATGTATTGTTCCTCATAGTTGCCAACAAGGTAATACTGTTCTTTTACTGCATCCACAAAAAAATCCCAAGTGGGATCGGCCCCATATATTCCAGACTCCTCTATGGAACTTTGCTCCCAGTAAGTTTCCCACCAATGTTTGACATGAGGGAGAATTTTAAGGAGTGTGAAGGTGATCTTTTATTTGTCAAAAAAATTGTGAACAGAGAAATAACCTTCTAGCAGAGTTAACCATTTTTCTAGGGCTTCTACATCTATTTGTCCTTCAAATACATGAATATCAAAGTTAACTTGTACCTTGAAAGGCAAGGTTCCTCCAAAGTGTCTGCTTAATGAATATGTGCATGATGCTATTGGCAGGCGTTGAAGGATGTGGGAAAAATTATCCATCATTTCATCCCTCTGTCGTGTGAGAGCTTGCTCAAGCAACAGATTGATAGGATCGTCTGCTCCGTCATTTTTCTTTTCTTCCGCCATTGAGGGTTTATTGGGTGTGTGAGAGCGATTTTATTCAATATAGACAAGCTCAAGACCCAACTTTCTATACTCGGACCTCGTCGGGGACATGCACTGAAAAAACGATCAAGAGCAGCCTGCTCTGATACCACTGATCCAGATTATTTTCGGCACGAAATGAGATCGGAGATATAATAAAGAAATGCATAGAGATATCACAGATATTCAATAATATAACATAAATGTATCAGAGATGAAACCATGAACACATATATACAGTAATACACGATTTCTATAAATGAAAGAAATGCACAGAGACTGTAAAAATACAGAGTGAAATACTCCCTAGAATGGTGGCAGCTTATCTCTGAGAAGAGATGTGACGGCTACTTGCATTCGCAAGAAGATGATTACAATGAGGTTCCAAAGACATTTTTACAATAACCATGAATGCCAAAAACCCTAGACATCCAAAAACCTAACCCTAGGAGATGAAGCGCCAAAAGTCATGTGGGCCCCGTTTGGGTAAGTGAGTACATCAACTTCTCGGGGTCGTAACTTTTGCATACGATCTCTGTTTTAGGTGTGTGATAGCTCGTTGGAAAGGTATCGTCGAGGAGATTCATTTTGGGGGCTCACTCATGTCTAAGGTTAGCATTGAGAACCACAATCTAGAAAAAACTTCATTTGGGCCCTCAAAATGGCCCCGGAAGTTAAAACCTGCTAAAAATAGTAAATTGCCAAAATTGCCAGAGAACTGTTTTGAACCATTTGGAAAAGGTGGGTGGCCACTGATATACACCTAGATCATCCAGGTATGAAATGATCTAGAGGAAAGCAGAGAGTGAAAGCATTTAATCCCCGAAGTGAATCTCGAGCATTGATCGAGAGGGGTGCCAAGGGTCGTCAATCTCGTCTTGGTGGAAAGTGACGAAGTCCCAAAGAAGACTAGAACCATTGATTTGAGGAAGACATGTGGTAGGAGTATGTGGAATCCAACCAAAAGAGTTCTGGGAGAGTGTCAAGATTGAGAATTGAAATCGTTGAAGCCAAGAGTAGCAAAGGAGATCCCAACCATTGAATTGAGTAAGGAGCTACAGGACTGTTGATCTAGTTGAGAGGTAAAATCATGGAAGTAGAGGCACATCCATCGATTAAGGAGGACATGTGTGTGCAGATCATCAAATCTGGAAGATTCTAATACAGATAAAAGTAGGGTTTGATATTTGAAACTCCTAGAGCTTGGATCACGAAGTAAATCACAACCGTTGAATTAGGAAGGTTAGATTTGATCCATAAAACTTGAAAGGATAAATATGAACCATCAGTTCAGGAACACCGTCAAGATTGTGAGATTGATGGTCCCATCGCATTGTGGGGATTGAAGGTGCACAAACTTTAAAATCTTGAAGGCGAGCCACAATCAAAATCACGATTTTGGATAAATCATACGTGGAGCTCTGTAGTGAATTGTGGGGTGAAAATCAAATTGATATCAAACCACCTTTGGCCGCACCCACAATTGCATGGTCACATGATATCATCGCCCAAGGTCACATCAACAGAAGATAGGGGAAGGAGATAGTGCTAATAGGCTCCACATTGGAGGTTACGCATTGAAAAATAAAAAGTCATATGCATGTATAATCCGATGACATTGATCAAACATAATATGATCAAAGGGTTGTTGTTTCGTCTTGTGATTTCTTGATCAGTTACAATTTAGTCACCCCAACTAAATTTCTTTCCTGAGCGTTTGAATCATTATTCCTGAGCATTGGAATCATGATTCCTGAGCATTTTTTGAGATTCCCGACTTGAGCATTGGAGATGCGGAATGTAACAGATGATGAGAGAAGGAATACAAGAAAAATGTTGTGATAGAGAGAGTTTTTTGTTTCTCTATAAAAAGTAGTCGAAATGTAAGCAATGAATATCACAGCATGAACTGAGGGATAAAATGAAGAGATGAAGAACACAAGCTGGATAGAGAATAAATGGTGAAAACAACAGACTGTATGAGAACTTAAGCACAAGAAGGTGCAAGCAGGAAGAAACTGATGCAGGCAGAGTAGAGCAGTGTAGTAGAACAATGATGAGACTGGTAAGCCATTGATAAATACTATATCACTGTAATAAATTTCAACAAGCAAAGATTTATATTTCAGGGTGGTAGGGTGGTGCTAGGGAGGACTATTATCCTCATAGTTTCAAGTGGGTTCTTGATCATAGGGATTTGTAGCTTCCATCTGGTTGTAGCCAGAAAAACCAGGGTGGTAGGGTGGTGCAAGAGAGAACCACTGTTCTCTGTTATACAGGTTGTTTCCTATGTGACAAGAAGTTGGTGCTTCCATCGAGTTGGTGCTAGAACATTCAGGTAGTTGGTGCTTCCTTCTAGTGGGTTCTAGAGAAAATAGAGAGTTAGTGCTCTCAACAAGTTGCATCTTTTAAAAAAGAGGTGGTAGCCTCACATTGAGTTGGTGCTCAAATATAAATGATGTATAGAACATAAAAAGACTTCCTATCATTCAAAGAAGAAGAGGTTTTCTCCCTTTATGGGTTTCCTTATGAATATCTGTCTCTGTGTATATCATATGTGTGATTGATATTTATTATTTATATTGTTCATGACTTGCATAATATTGATGATTACTTGGAGAACATAAATAATATTTCAATAGGCATAACAAATTTTAAGCACAATAACAAGTGATTCACCCCCCCTCTTAGTTGTCTTAGTATTTCCAACAATTGGTATCAGAGCAGGTTCCTTTTAGCTAAAGGTAGATCAATAAGATTAAAAATGAAAAGTCATGAAGGAACTTCAACCAATAATCCTCCTCTGTTTGATGGAACAAATTTTTCTTTCTGGAAGGTTAGAATGAGAACATACATTATGGACTTAGGTGCTAGTGTTTGGGATGTTGTAGAGACTGGTTATACAAAACCTGTTGTGCTATCTTCCAAAGATGATAAGTTAGAATATAGCTTCAATGAAAAGGCAATGAATTCTATCTTGAGTGGGCTTGCTGAAGCTGAATTTCTAAAGGTAATGCATCTTGATTATGCCAAAGAGATGTGGGATAAACTCATTAGCAGTTATGAAGGAAATGAGAAAGTAAAAGATTCCAAACTTCAGACATATAGATTGAAATTTGAACAACTAAATATGAATGAGGGTGAAACAATTAGTAAATATTTATTAAGAGTTGAGGAGCCTGTGAATGTCACGAAGGGTCTTGGTGATAAGATTGATGACACATCTTTAGTTCAAAATATTTTAAGATCTCTGCCTAATAGATTTAATCCAAAAGTTTATGCAATAGAAGAACTGAATGATATTAAGATTTTGTTTATTGATCAACTTCTAGGAACTCTAATTGCTTATGAAATGAGGATTAGTAAAGATAAACATACCTCTAGAGAAGCATCATTTAAAGAAGATAAGAATGAGGATTCTGAGCCTGATGAAATTGAAGAAAATTTTGTGAGAAGACTAAAGAAAGGATCAGGCAAGTACCAAGGAAATTTTCCCTTCAAATGTTTTAACTATGGAAAGATAGGTCACTTTTCATCTAAGTGTCCACACAAGAAGGAGGACTAGAACTCTGAAGGTGAAGAGAATTAGAAATCCATGAGATTTGGTAAAAATAAAATTTTATGTGTAAATAATGATGACTCTTCAGGAGACACAGATAGTGATTCTTCTTGTGAATATAAGGTTAATGACTTTATTCTTATGGATAAAGAGGATTATGATAATAAAGTCACAGGAAGTGATGTTGATGATGAAGAGGTTGTGGTTGATATGGAAGGTGAATTAATCAGTGCTTTGGAATAAATTGACGGACTTAGATTTAAGTAGAGAAAACAAAAAAAATTGTTGATGCAGTTTGAAAAGAATGGTAAAGAACCAAGTGAAGATTTTTTATTTTTTTAAAGTAGAATTAGAAGAAGCAAAGAAAATAGAAGATATTCTAAAACAACAACTAGTAGCGAAGAAGGTAAGATGTGAAGCTCTGGAAGCTGAAGTAGTGGCTGTCAGAAATAATCTAGAGAAATTTTAGGCCTTAGACCATCAGAATCTGACAAGAATTAAAGCCTCAACAAGATTAGCCACCATTTTGAATCAAAAAAGGAATCCAAAGTTGAAATTTTTTTTGGGTTATGGAGAAGGATCAAGTAGTGGTCAACCAAGCAACAAAGAATCCATCAAGTTTGTCAAATCTACAATCATTGACAACAACCACTCTGCAGAAACAAAGGAAGATAATCAGCCACCAAGGAGGAGTGAAAGAAAAAGTACCAGAATTGAATCTGTAGAACAAAGAAATAACACAAACACACCCTCTTCTCAAAGAAATCATCAGCATGGAAGAAATCAACTTGCTCAAAGAAGACAACCATTTTCCATGTACAAAGGATTTTTCTATGGATATTGTTTTTTCTGTTCTAACTTTTGTCACAAAGATGTAAACTACTCTTTAATATTTAGATATGAGCAATCAAGACACTCAAGGAATAAATATCTACCACAACAAAGAATGAGCCAAACAAGTAACAAACAATCACAAACTGAAAATCATGTGATGGATGGTAAAAAGACACAGGTTAAGCATAACAATCGTTATGATACTTTTTTCAGTGAACTAGAATGTTACACCTGCCATAATTATGGACATAAAGCTGCAAACTGTTGCTTAAGGAACTATAAGCTAGATTTGAATCCCTCTGTCGTAAATGTCAAGGTTTGGAAGAAGAAAGAAAATGACAAGTGTGGATTAGTATTGTGAGATCAAAGACAAAAGAACCCATGTTATATTGATAGTGGATGTTCCAAACATATGACTGGAGACAAAAGTATGTTTTTGTCTCCAAGTGAAAGCAAATTAGGAACTGTAGGTTTTGGAAATGATGCACTAGGAAAAATCAAATGTAAAGGAATGGTAAGTCTAAGTAATGGAAAAGGGAAAGCTCAAGATGTGTTGTTTGTAGATGGTCTGAAACAAAATCTTCTTAGTGTCAATCAAGTTTGTGACAGAGGATGTAAAGTTGTTTTCTCTTCTAAAGATTGTAAAATACAATCTGTGAATTCAGGACAGTTGATTGAAAAAGGCATAAGAACATAAAACAATGTCTATGCTTTGAAATAAGAAAAGGAAGAATGTCACTTAAGAAAGTATGATGAAAGATGGTTATGGAATAGGAGACTTGGACACCTAAATTTTGATCATAAAATCAAACTTAGAAACAATGGGGCAGTAAAATATCTTCCAAAAATATCAAAGCCATATGATTTTGTATGAAAGCCTTGCCAAATAGGAAAGCTCACTCGGAAACAATTTAAATCTGAGAAATTTGCATCAACAAAGAAACCTCTTCAGTTAGTACATATGGATTTATGTGGACCATCAAGGAAGGAAGGTATAGGAAAAGAAAATTATTTCATATTGATTATTGATGATTATTCTAGACTTACATAGGTTTCCTTTCTTAAAGAAAAATCTGAAGCATTTGAAAAATTCAAAGTGTTTAAGGCTCTGACTAAGAATCAAATAGGAACAATATTGAAGGCAGTAAGGTCTGATAGAGGAGAAGAGTTTAGTTTAGGAGACTTCAAAGAGTTTTGTGATAAACATGGGATCAAAAGAGAGTATACTATTCCAAGGACTCCACAACAAAATGGAGTAGTTGAGAGGCAGAATAGATCAGTCCAACAGATGGCAAGATCAATGATGAATGAAAATAATATTTCTTAGACATATTGGGTAGAAGCAATTCATACAGTTGTACATATTCTTAACAAAGCTCATCTCATGCCACAAAGTGACAAGACTCCTTATGAAATATGGTTTGGAAGAACTGCTTCAATCAAGCATTTTAAACTCTTTGGGAGTAAATGTTATATCAAGAATAATGATGAAAATCTTGGCAAATATGATGACAAGGATGATGAAGGTATATTTCTAGGGTATGCTACAAACAATAAATGATACAGATGTTATAATAAGAGGCTGCATAAATTGGATGATTGTATTGACATAAACATTTATGAATAAATCTCGCTAGGAGATGTAAGCAACGTTGAATCAACAACAGAGGATATAGTTGAAGTTGAAGATGAACAGGTCCAAGTATTAGAAAAATAAGACTCTGAGTCAAATGAAGATACAAATAATCAGGAGGACTCAAATAAGTAGACAACATCAAATCCTCCCTCTAGAATTACTGAAAAGAATCATCCTTCAAGTTAGATAATTGGTGAGAAAGACAAAGGTGTACAAACTAGGAGAAGGATAATCAAAGACACCGAACAATCACATATAGCCTTCATATACATGGTGGAACCCAAGAACTTTAATGAATCCAGTAAAGATGTAAACTGGTTAAAATCAATGAATGAGGAACTTGATCATATTGAGAAGAACAATACCTGCGAGCTTGTTCCTAGACTTGCAGATAAGAATGTAATTGGCTCCAAATGGGTATTTAATAATAAAATGAATGAACAAGGACAATTTTTTAATAATAAAGCCAGATTGGTCTATAAGGGATATGCACAAGTTTCAGGACAAGATTTTGATGAAACCTTTGCACCAGTGGCAAGATTGGAAGCCATTAGAATATTTCTTGCCTATGCATGTCATAAGAACTTTAAAGTATATCAAATGGATGTTAAGTCAACATTTCTTAATGGAGATCTAGAAGAAGAAGTATATGTGGATAAACTTGGAGGATTTTCACTGCTAGATAATTCTAACTATATCTGTAAGTTGAAAATGGAATTATATGGACTGAAACAGGAACCATGAGCCTAGTATTATACATTGGACAAATTTCTACAAGACAAAGGGTTCAAGAAAGGTATTGTTGACAGTAATTTGTACATTAAGTCTGAAGGTGAGGATTTGTTAGTTGTTTTGGTTTATGTAGATGACATTATTTTTGGATGCACTAATGAACCTTAAGTTCAGTGGTTTTCTAATTCAATGCAGACTGATTTTGAGATGTCCTTGATATGAGAATTGTCATATTTTATTACTTTACAAATCAATCAGAGTTCTGTAGGGCTATTTATCTCTCAAAAAAACTATTTGAAAGAGATGTTGAAGAAGTTTCAGATGGAATATTCCTCTCCTATTAGTACATCTATGGTGGTTCGTTGCAAGCTCAATAAAGATGATATTTCACTTGATGTTGATCAAAGAACATATCGATCAATGATAGGCAGTCTTATTTACATCACAACATCCCGTCCTGATATAATGCAATTTGTTGGAATGATAGGTTGTTATCTGTCTACTCCTAAACAAAGTCATTTAGTATTTGTCAAGATGATATTCAAATATTTGAAGGGTATAATGACTTATGGTCTTTGGTATCCTAGAAATCAGAATTTTCAGTTAGCTGCATATTCAGATGTTGACTGGGAAAATTGTTTGGATGAGAGAAAGAGCACCAGTGGAGGTGCATTCTTTTTAGGTGATTCGTTAGTAGAATGGCTTAGTAAGAAGAAGGAATCTATTTCATTATCAAATACAGAGGCAGAGTACATTGCTGTTACTACTTGCTACACTCAGATTTTATGGATGATATAAACTCTTGAGGATTTGAAGGTAACTTATACTAATCCAATTCCACTTCACCGTGATAACACTAGTTTGATTAGTGTCTCCAAGAATCTTGTTATTCATTCAAATACTAAGCATATACCCATAAAATATCATTTTCTCAAAGACCAAGTTACAAACAGAGTTGTTCAGCTGCATTATATTCCAACCACTGAACAAATTGTAGACATCTTTACTAAACCCCTTGCCATGACACTATTTGAATATCTTCGTCATAAGATGGGTGTCATCCCTTCTATCATCTAAGAGAGTCCATCCTGTCAGGGGGAGTATGTGTTGGTTGAATATATGATACCTCTGAAAAGTACTGCAACAACTTAGGGCGAGCATGTTTTCTTTGACATTAATGTCAAAGGGGGAGAAAAGGTGTTGTCTAGATGCTACAGTTGAGATCTAAGCAAAATAGTGCAACCTTTCAGGGTTTCCATCAATGCCAAAGGGGGAGATTGTTGGCATGTTTACAGGAAGAGTGTGCTTGTCATCGATGGCAAGAATAGAAGGTGAAAAAGAAGGCATGAAATCTCAGGAGGAAGAGCTATAGTGGTCGTTGGATCACCGATCCAAAGGACCTTCAACTGAATACCCGACAACGGTTGGATCATTCTAAGTGGAAGTACATGATAACCTAGAAGAGCATCACTAAAGATAGATTGAGCCATCGATTTAAGAACATGATCGACACACAACATTTGGTCCATGTCAAAAGTTGTGAGGAGATTACTGTTAGGGAAATCTCACTTTAGGAAAATTGGCAACTTGAAAGTCGAATTACCTGAAGCCAGAAATCTGAAATGAATAAGGACCATCGGATCTAGAGAAAATGTGATGACCAGTAGATCAGGGAGAACCACGTTAGTATATCACATCTACAAGGACATGTGGCAGACCAAGTTGGAAGACCACGTCAACAAGGACACATGGCGTAATCAGACAATGGCAAGTGTCAAGTTGAATCGACATTTCAGGTACGTGCAAATCATGAATTTCAGTGACACGTGGAAACTACTCGACGCGTGACACATCATAAAGTGACGTAAGTAAGTTATGTCACTCCAGGAGTTTTACTTCATGATTTTTACCACCAACACTCCTGAAGTCCTGAAGTCCTGAATGCCGAAGTCCCGAAGTGGACACGAAATGTCTGATCTGAATATCACTTCGGGATCATTCTCAAACATCGATATACTAGAGTGGAAGGATAATGTAAGCGGAAGTATTAATCAATAACAAGTGGCCTCCACCACTTATGAATTACTCAACAGGTGATCACTCTGGACGAAAATGGAGCAATGATTATCCTAAAGTCCCGAAGTCCTGAATGCCGAAGACCCGAAGAGCCGAAGGAGATGAGGATCGTCGATCTGTAGGAGGAAACATGTCAATAGATCGTGAAATCCGACTACGAAATACTCTGAAGGAAAGAAGAGAGTGAAAGCGTCGAAGCCCGAAAGTGAATCTCGATCGTTGATCGAGAAGGGTGCCAAGGGTCATCGATATGGTCTTGGTAGAAAGTTTTGAAGTCCCGAAGCAGACTAGAACCATTGATTTAAGGAAGACACGTGGCAGGAATCTTTGTACTCGCCAAATATTGAGAATTGAAATCGTCGAAGCCCGGAGTAGCAAAGGATATCTTGACCATTGAATCTAGTAAGGGGTTGTAGGACCGTGGATCTAGTTGAGAGGTAAAATCTTTGAAGTAGAGGCAAAGCCATCGATTAAGGAGGACATGTGTCTGCATATAATCAACTCCAAAATATTGTAATATGGATAAAAGGAGGGTTTGATATTTGAAACTCCCATAGCCTAGATCACGAAGTAAATCACAGTCATTGATTTAGGAAGGTTAGATATGATCCACATAACTTGAAAGGATAGATCTGAACCGTCAGTTCAGGAGCACCGTCAAGATCATGAGATCAACGGTCCCATCACATTGCGGGGATTGAAGGTGCACTAACTTTAAAATGTTGAAGGTGGGATGCAATCAAAACCATGGTTTTGGAGAAAGCATACATGGAGCTCTGTAGTGAATTGTGGGGTGAAAAGTGGATTGATATCGAACCACCTTTGGCCATGCCCGAAATCGCATGGTCACATGATATCATCACCCAAGGTCACATCGACAGAAGATAGGGGAAGGAGCTAGCACTGCTAGGATCCACATCAGAGGTTACGAATTGAAAAATCAAAGAGCATCTTCATGTATAATCCAATGACACTGATCAAACATAATCTGATCAAAAGGTTGTTGTTTCATCTCGTGATTTATTGATCAGTTACGATTCAGTCACCCTAACTTAATCTTTGTTCCTAAGTGGTTGAGTCATTGTTCTTGAGTGTTGGAATCATGATTCTTGAGCATTTTTTGAGATTCATGACTTGAGCATTGGAGATGCGGAATGTAATGGATGATGAGAGTAGGGATAAAAGAAAAATGTCGTGACATAGAGAGGTTGTTGTTTCTCTATAAAAATTAGTTGATTTGTAAGCAATGAATATCATAGGATGAACTGAGGGAGAAAATGTAGAGATGAAGAACATAAGTTGGATAGAGTACAAGTGGTGAAAGAAATAGTCTATATGAGAACTTAAGCACAATAAGGTGGGAGCAGGAATACACTGATGCAGGTAGTGTAGAGAAGTGTAGTAGAACAATGATGAGACTGGTAAGCCATTGATAAATATTGTATCACTTTAATAAATTTCAGCAAGCAAAGATTTATATTTCAGGGTGGTAGGATGGTACTAGGGAGGACTATTTCCCTTAGAGTTTCAAGTGGGTGTTTGAATACAGGGAGTTGTAGCTTCCATCTAGTTGCAAAAAGAAAAACCAGGGTGGTAGGGTGGTGCAAGGGAGAAATATTGTTCTCTATTATACAGGTTGGTTCTTGTGTGATATGAAGTTGGTGCTTCCATCTAGTTGGTGTTGGAACACTCATGGGGTTGGTGCTTCCTTCTAGTGGGTGTTAGAGAAACCAGAGAATTGGTGCTCTCAACAAGTTGTAGCTTGTAAAATAGAGGTGGTAGCCTCACATTAAGTTGGTGCTAAAAGATAGATGATGTACATAACATAAAAAGATTTCCTACCATTCAAAGAAGAAGAGGTTTTCTCCCTTTATGGGCTTCCTCATGAATATATTTCTCTATGTATATCATATGTGTGATTGATATTTATTATTTCCATTTTTCATGACTTGCATAATATTGATAATCACTTGGAGAACATAAATAATATTTCAATAGGCATAAAATTGTTTAAGCACAGTAACAACTGATTCACACCCCCCCTCAGTTCTCTTAGTATTTCCAGCAACCCATGTACCATTCTAATGCATGGTCTCTCAATGTGATTGTCAATTGCACAACCTTTGTATCCTTATTTGTAATCTTATTTGGTTCCCATATATTCTCACAGATAAACAATTTATTTTATGGATCATCGAACCCGGAACCTCATAACTTTGGTAACCTAATAGTTCGATATTGTCCTAGCATCGTGAAATTTGGTGAACTTGCACCTCCACATGGTGTAGATACTTGACTACTACACGTTGAACCTGCACTTATTTTATTGGACCCAGATCGTATAAAAATTCTTCTACCACTAATCAATTGTTGTTTAACCAATTTTTCTTCTTCATAAGTCTTAGTCACACATGGGGTTGTGGGTTCCACACTAGTTCGGATTTGGAATGGAGAATCTTGTTCTGTGTTGGACCCAAAACCTATGGTTTTCTTCTCATATATGGCATGCAAGATATCCTCAATATTCCACGTGGTGCATAGATCATCTACCTCTTCCTCATTGTTTCCCAAGACCTCTCGCTTGGCTATTTCCCTCTTCTTGTTATTCATCCTATACTTGTAGGGTCATCTATTTCATGCCACACCTTCTTTCCTTATGATTTCCCTAGTTTGTTCATCATCCATCATGATGGGGTCCATTTCCTCCTCCTTCTGGCTACTCTCCATAGCCTTCTTCATTTCTCACATATTCCTTACTGCTTCCCCCAACTGTCGTGTGTGCGTAGAGTTATCTAACTATCTGATTCGATCGTCATCACACCTTTATCATGTAATAATATCTTTATCGATGTGTAAAGAGAACTAATGTACCTCTCTCTGAGTCCCTTCAAGAAATCCTACTCTGTAACAGAATATGACTCTGTTGTATCGACTGCAAACTTAGTGATAAACCCCTAAGTAATACCTTCTACCCAGAAATCCACTGCACGCATGAATTTATTATTAACTCTTTCTAGTCCCACAATATTTTCAGCAGTCCATTGTATTGGCCTAATCTAATTAGTCATATGGGTATCCTTCAACCTCAATAACCACTCCTATAATAACTCTGTAAAAAAAAGAGAAATATGCTTCATGCAAATTAGTAAACACATACCTCTACAGGTACTCACACGATGTATAGTTGGAACCCTTATTATCTTTCTATGCAGACTCCAACTACTTTGTCTCTAACCATATTTCCATCTATTTCTTCATAGGATTCCATGGCTTGAAAAACCATTTCTACCACTACATCTTCTTCATCAAACCCCTTCCCAGATATCCTTTTGATATCTATCCAAAAACATAATCATTTTTTGGATGTATGGGTTGACCTGATTTCTACCTTAGTTCTCCAAGAAAACCATTTTCACCATCATCCGTTCTAGTAAACCAGAAGGCTACACCACACACAAAGTGCACAAAACAGTCTCACCCAAGATGGTTTATGGGTGACTACAGAACACATGTGTTTGCAGTCATGCAAGGGATTGGGGGATGTTCCTTTTTACTTCTATTTCTACTTAACCATGCATTCTATCACATAATATATCATATCTACTAATTCATTCATTCATAATATTCATTCTACATACATAGTTTTAGTGCACACTATAATTTAAACCATTCATTCATCTAACCATTTAACGATCATTCCAGAACTAATCAATAAATTCAAACACATTTGCAAAAAAAGGTTTTTACTGTGGTTCACCCCCTGGGGCTATGTCCACAAAGATCTTCTTTTTATTTATTATTCTTCATAAAAATGGTGATGTGAACATTACAAAATAGAATAGTAGTGTGTAGTGAGGCGTACTAGCTCATACCAAGATCCACATATTGCAAACTGACCCTCAGTTACATTAACTCCATCTGAGCTCCACATCTCTCAATAATACAAAGACTCAAAACTCCAAAAAGAATCCAAAATAGACTCGTCGCAAACAAACTCTAAGATATGGATAAATATTATCCTTCTATATACCTCATACATATTATTTATACTACTAAAATGGGTTAAAACCCTTTCAATATGACTCCAAAACCCTAACCCTTACATGGTTAGGTTTGCCGACATATGTGTCAGATTTCTGTAAATCCTACAACTCACTTCTTCCTTTTCCCTTTGTCGTGCTAATTTTCATTATTTTTGGTGTGAGTTATTCTCTTTGGCCCACTCTTCCTCACTTTTTACGCTTAATCCCAAAAATGCCTGCTCCAACAACAACTATATGAAAGGGTGAGATAGTATTAGAGCATAGTTTCGGTCACACGACAATTGGTTTGATACATTTTCACCATGATAGCTTCCTGTAATGCATCGGCGAGAAAAATAGTTGGGTCGAGCTAGGTTGTTGGGAGCATGAGGTTGAACACATCCTTTGGAAAAGGTGGCTCAGATCCACAAAGTTATGCAAGTCAGTTAGTAGTAGTATTACTTAGTAGTTGGGAAGTGTGTACATGGTGTCCTGTTGCGAAAGTAGTCGGGGCACAAAGACGACAGGGTAGTGAAGATGGGTTCAATTTGCTGCATGGAGAAAGTGACTTAGATAGGTTTTTTCATATCACAGATCTTAGTTCAACACTTGACAAGAACATTTTGGATGCACCTTGCCAAGACGTGTCTATGTTGGGCTTCAATATACATGATTGTTGGTTCATGTTCATTGCACACCTTGGGGTGTAGTGACAGATTGATGTGACAGGGTGTGTCATGGAGCTTGGTTCCTTGGTGACAAATATAATTGAGGACGAAAAAGGAGTTTGGTTGGAGTGTGGTGTCTTGGGTGTTTCATTGTTTTTTATTTAGACAAAATTTGATGGGGAAGAAATTTCTCCTGATCCATAACAAGGAGGTTCATTTCGTTATCAGATTTGGTGATTTGGAGTAAGTTGCAAATCTGTTACAACATGATGAATTGAACCATGGGGTTTTTGGATATTCCATGAATGAGCATGATTGTTTTGAGTCCTTTGTAGGATCTGATTTGTTTTGTTGGTTTCTTTGAAGAGAGATGGGGAGTCTTGGTGAATAAAAAGTATGACTTGTTACCACTGCATACTTGGAGAAGTTCCAAGTGTTACATCCTTCATTGGAGTCACAAAACAATTTTCAGGGCCCTGGTGTGGGTGATAAAAATGAGGGCTTGGGTAAACTTTCTTTGGCGAGTCCAATAATAGGAATTAGGAATAGACAAGTCTAATAATAGACGAGTTTGATTGTTGTCTAGCTCTTTTATGAGGCATGTTGGAGTGATCACTGTGAAAAAGAAGAAAGTAAGACACATCCTTTGTCTAAGAGGTTGGGTGAGGTGTCTCGAAGAATAGGTTCCTTAACCAGTTTTATTGTGTCGTCATGTGATTACTTGATCATGGAAAAATAAATCCAAAGGGATACATGACTTGGGAAGAAGCAGGTTGGTTCATCCCAATAGATGAACAAGAGTTGTGATGACTTGTTTTCCTTGGAGCACATTGGATAGTACATTGAGACACCTATGGAGGAAATTGTTGAATTACATAAATCATAGGATCACATCGAAAGGTTGGAGTGAAACGTGAATGAATTATTAGTGTGGTGACGATTGTTGAATGTGAAAGACTTGAAGACTTGGAACACTTCATATACAACTGATGAAGAACATGGGATATTGACCAACGAAATCAAGCTCACACTTGACTTGGGTGGACTTGTCAACGAACCATGGTGCCATGGAGGGAACAATTGCAACAATGATGAGTCAGTCTCAAGGATAATATAGTTTATGGAAAGAGTTAAGAGAGTGGATTTGGTTGGCCACATGGGTGGTATTCATGTGGTTATTTTCTTGAATTATAGAATATCTTGGATGTGAGATGAACTGGGTGAGACAATGGGAGGAAGTTACAGTAGATTTTGCAGCAGAGTAGATGATGAAGTTAGGAAGTTAGAGGAGGACCTAGATTTGGAGTGAAATCAAAACGTGATAGGGAAAGGGAGTTTGACTGGAAAGATGTTATGTAGATGAGTTGAGTTGAAGAAAGGGGAGATCTATATTTTAACATGGAGGCGTGCCTTCATACAAGTGAATAATATGGTTGGATTGGCCATCCAACTCATTCATCACTTGGAAATGTTAGTGCATAGCGATATAACAAAGGGGTGAAACTCCAAATGTCTAGTGATTCGTTCATACAATACTTGGTTGATGCGAAGAAACTTCTTGATAGAGTTATTAGATGATAGTAGTAGTGTGGGTGTAATAGGGATATTTCCTTGGTGTTTTTGGGTTGGACAATGTGGTGGATGCATTGACAAAAATGATTATGTTCAGTTGTGTTGAGTTGCGATCATGGATTGGTTGTGAAGTTGGATTGATCACCCATCTTGTCTAAAATGTTGTTAGTTGCAACAATGCATTGAGACATAGAAGAAGTAGTAGGAGTATGGACACAATTGTTCAAAATGAAAATTCAACACTTAGAAATTTTTCATGTTCTAATTTGGGTTAAAAAAATGGTTCTGATCACAATGTGGTAGAGAGTGATCATCACAATAGAAGAGGTAGCTTGGAAAACATCGTGGATAGAGTTGGGGAAGAGATAGGTTGGTCACACCACAACTTTGGGTAGTGTGATGGTTGCATAAAGTTGTGGATGATTGCAGGTGTTGTGGAAATCTTGGGTTTCTGCTTCACAGGAAACTTGAGTTTTCCACTATGGAAAAATTTGAGGTTTCCATTTTAGCATGAAACTTGGATTTTCCAGTAGAGGTTGCATTGGAGGCATGATGTTGGGAAGAGTATTGGATACACCATATTTATGGGGGTGTTTCCAAGGGAGAAAACAACTTTGAGTGGGGAAGAATGTAATACCTTGGCCACATAGCTCGAGTGCACTCCTTTGCACTACAGTTTGGCCAAGCGGGTAGGACACTCAACACACTTAAAGAAACAACATCTTCATATAGGGGACGAGTAAAGATAGTCTTTGAAATGAAATGCTCTAACGGGTGACTCAACCTAAGGTTCCTTGCAATGCAAGTTAGATGAGGGGGCTTGACAAAGGTCATGGGTGGAAGACTAGGCACATCAGCAAATGAAAAATCGGCCAAGGCATCACTTCTAGGAATTATTTCCCAACTCAATTCCATTCAAGCCATTGAGACACAATATTTTCATCCAAACAGCCAATATATCATCTCCAAAAACCAAAAATATCTTTTAGACTCCCCATGGCCTTCTCCCTTCTCATGGTTTTCATGATAAATCCATTCCTCTGGTCATAGACATTCTTCCTCCCAATGTTCGTATGTATCATCACTTTTCCTAGAATAATGAAATTGAGAAAATTGTTCAAGAATTACTTGACACATGAATCATCTGCCATAGTACCAACCCCTATTATTCTCCCATGTTCATGTTCCTCAAGAAAGAAGGAACATGGTGCATGTGTCTCAACTTTTGTGTTCTCAACAAACTCACCATCAAAGAAAAGTTTCCCATTCCTTCCATTGATGATGTTTTGGATGAATTGAGTGGTGCTCAATACTTTACTAAACCTTATCTTCATTCTAGGTACCACCAGATTTGTATGAAATAGGCTGAAATTCCCAAGAAAACCTTTCTAACTCATGAGGGCCACTATGAGTTCTTGGTAATGCCCTTTAGTCTAAGCAATTCCCATCTACTTTCCAAAGTCTTATGAACCATGTCTTCTGTCCTTTTCTCCGTCATTTTTTCTTAGTTTTCTTTGATGATATTCTCATATACAGTTAAACATGGACAAACCATGTTTCCCATGTGGATCAATTTCTCCATCTCCTTTATCAACACCAATGTTTCCTCAAACAATCTAAATGTGCCTCTGGAGACTCCGAAGTGGAGTATTTGGTTCATATTGTTGGCAAGGATGGTGTATGGGTGGATCCTAAGAAAATTGAAGCTATGCAGGAATCGTCTCGCCCAAAAAATCTCAAGATATTGGGTGGTGTTTTTGTTTTAACGAGATATTATTGCAAATTTGTTAAGAATTATTGAAAAATTGCAACAATTCTCACTGGTCTCCTTAAAAAGTATGCTTTCAATTGGATTCCTGCAGCTGATCAAGATATCCATGTTTTGAAAGAGGCTATGTGCACAACTCTTTTCCTGACCCTTATTAAATTCAAAAATTCTTTTTTTCATGGAATGTGATGCATCTGAGCTAGGAAATGACACAGTTCTCATGCAAGAATGATGACCAATGGCCTTCATCAACAAACAAATTTCAAAGAGCCATTTGGGCCAACCAATATATGAAAAGGAAATGTTGTCTATTATGCATGATGTGGATCTCTGACGTCCTTATCTATTGGGCCAATGCATCCAAATTAAAACAGGTCATCAAAGCCTTAAGCATTTTCTAGAACAACAAATTTCATCCCAAAGAAACAAAAATGGGTCACCAAGCTCTTTGGATATGATTATGAGATAATTTACAAGAGGGGAAAAATAGCTTGTGGTTGTTGATTCTCTTTCCCGGAAGTATGAATAAGAAGGATCTATTTTTTTATCTCTCCTTCATTGTACTTTATTAGCTCCAAGATGGTCACGAGGAATGGCTTCAAGACCCTAAAATTTCTGGAATTATCCAACAATTGCAAGTCAATTATCTAGTTTCTTCATGGTACTCTTGGAAAAATAACGAGCTTCTCTACAAAGGTCATTTGTATCTCAAAAAACAGTTGCAACTCAAATATATGGTGCTTTCGTAGATTCATGATTCCCCCACTGCTGGGCATTCCAGATTCACCAAAACCTATGAATGGGTCAAATATTATTTTTTTCTAGGATGGTATGAAATAGGATGTTCGCAGCTTTGTGGCTGAATGTGATGTTTTTCAATGAAATAAGGGAGAAACATTCAATACCCAGGCAACACTAAAACTGCTCCTGATTGTGTCAGCTATTTGGCAGGATATTTCTATGGACTTCATTGTTGGCTTACCTAGATCAGGAAATAAATCAGTCATCATGGTGGTGGTTGATTGTCTTTCCAAATATGCTCATTTCTTTTCTCTCCAACACCCTTTCAAAACATCCATGGTGGATCAAAATTTCATGGATAATATCTTCAAGCTTCATTGAATGCCTCATTCTATTGTCTCTAAATGATATCCCACTTTTACCAACAAATTTTGGCAATAGTTGTTCTGTCTCCAGGGAACCCAATTGCATCTCAGCACCGCCTATCATCCCCATACTAATGGCCAAACTGAACTTCTCAACAAGTTTCTAAAAACCTATTTGAGGTGTTTTCATTTGAATGACCAACTCAGTGGACTCAGTGGTTACCCCTTGTTGAATGGTGGTATAACACATCTTACCATACTGTTAATTGCATGACTCCTTTTGAGGTAGTATCTGAAAAAAATATCCCTTTGGTTCTATCCTCCATTCCAAGTGTATCGAAGGTTCAATAGGTTAACAATAATCTTGTAGTTTATGTCGCCATTCTACACACCCTCAAAACCTATTTTTCCATGGCTCAAAATCGCACGAAGCAATAAGTTTATCAAGGCCGTTCCGAACACGAATTTGTTGAAGGGGACCAGATGTTTATTCATCTGCAACCTTATAATAAGAATTCACTAAAAACGGACCACTTTCACAAACTTTCTCCCAAATTTTATGGTCCCTATACAATTATCAAGTGAGTGGGGTAGGTGGCTTACTAGTTATCATTGCCTAGTCATTTTAAGATCCATCTTGTTTTTCATGTCTCATGTTTAAAGAATGTGATTGATACTAAGTTTAAAAATTAAACCAGTCTCCCTAAGTTGGATGAAGAAGGTTCCATTTGGTTGCAGCCACAATCAGTCTTGGACCAACACGAGCGTCGCCTCCATCATCACAACATCAAGGAAGTGTTAGTGCAGTGGAAATATACTACTCCAAAATATGCCACTTGGGCGACGACTAGAATTCTACAATAGTTCCCTCATCTCAAGCCTTGAGGACAAGGCTCTTTTTTAAGGGGGAGGGATAGGACCTAATCCCCCTAACCCCTCACGTAGATAGAATAATATATTTACATGTAATAAAGGTATACATTAGTTAATAAAGCCCATTTAATAAACTGGAATAAATCAATGTAAGAAGACCTAATAGAATCTTTCACTTCTAGAAGGATATTCCTCTAAAATGATCTTTAGAAGATAGAATTAGTATAAATAAGAGTACTAAGCATGAAATTTTTGTATTGATAATTATTGTAATGGAGTGTTTCTCTATTAGAGATTTCCCCATTGAAGAGGCAAGTGAACATTGTTTCCTATCAATAAAGGCATTATTTTGGTGTTGTGGTTTCATCTATTGTGTTGTTCCACTGTTATTCTCTACAATATTAATGTTTTCAACTATTATAATAGATATGGTACCTTATAGAATCACGAAGTGTTAGTGCGTAGTGGGAAGATTGAGGGTTAACCATTAACAGACCAACAAAACCCTTTGACACCGACCCTTTTGGAATCACATGCAAAGCAAATGAACTCTCATCCGAGGCATATAGAGGGGTTGCAGGAACTAAGGTTCTATAATGATAAGGGGAAGTGAGGCATTCAAAATAAACATACTATTCATTATCCATTCATCTAATGTGTGCACAATTTATGTTACTTAACCTTTTCATTCAATATAGTTTTGTGTGCGACATTAGTAAACTTAACATTCATTCATTCATCATTAACTTAAGTGTGTATGAACATAACAACATATGGCAGTGACATATTCATAATACTTAATCATTTACCATAATTGTGCAGTAATAGTAAACATCATATGCATCATAACACACAAAGCACACACCCAAACGCTAGGTTTTAACATGGTTCACCCCAAACTGGGCTACGTCCACAATGACTGGATTATTATTTTATTCAATGAAATATCCTCACAGTTGCACACTACGCTTACATAAATATGTATCAGATAACATTACCCAAACCTACCTCATTCATTCTATTGAATTGTGAGCCTAACTCTTGAAAACCTTCATCATCACTCTAAACAATCTTGTTCCAAAACTCATTACCAAAACTCAACCCAACTTACTTCACACATTTCCCTTCAAAATCACACCTTCGACCCAAAAATATATTACAATTTATAGCTTTACAATAGGGCTAAATCCATTACAAAATGGTTACAAAGTGGAAAAAATGTCCCCAAAATCCTAACTACATTCCACCTTCTGTGCATTGTCTCCCAAAAATGCTCCAACTACTTTGCGCGTGAACTTCTCCTAAAACAAAATGTCACATGATCCATCAATGTGTGATTCCTGAGACTTCTCTGAAATAACCTGCACCAACATGCCCCCAACACTAACATGTGGCTCATCCTGAGCCGGGTCAGGGCTACTTCTAGGTTGCCATAAACTTCTTTAGTGTATCGCTAGTCATTGCAACTTTTTCCTTCACTTATGCTTCCTATTGTATAATCTCCTCGACCATTTATGTTGTTAAATGAGTCTTCAATTTGTCATCAGTTTCCTGCATGACCTTCATAACCATGCCTTGAGTGGCTGCTAACTCTATTGTTAACTTATATGATTCTTCTTGCAAGACCTCAATATTTTGCGTATGTTCCTTCTGCTCCTCCCTTAGTTGATTTATTTTTTAATAGATCTTCCTATTTTCGACCATTGTGGTTACCAACTCTACTAGTGATAGTGTACTCATGAATTATTTGAACTTTTGTGCCTTATCCTGCATAGCATGTATCTTTTGACTAATATCATGTAGATGCACATCTTCTGCTAGCTGTGTCCAAATGTCCATTCTTTATGCATATATATTAGCACATTTTTCTTCCATACTCTTCACATTTTCTCTTTGATGGTAGTGTTCATCTTTTCGTGTTGCTCCCTTTTCTTCGGGGGATTTCTTGGTATCTGTCTTTCCTCTAAATCAATGATCTTTGTTTAGGATCCCTAAATGGCTTCACTCATTTTTGTTACATGTTCCTCTAGTGGGATGTCTTCCTCCCTTATCACTTCTGAAATAATTTGATAGACCCCCTCAACTACATGTTTGACCCTTTCTTCCTTTTGTGCTACCTCGTCCTATTTATGCTTGATTTTTTTTTATTCTACTTGTAGTATGTCTTTATATGCGACAATATTGGTTATCTCCAATGAAGTCAATACTACGCACACTTGAATCTCCTATGTCACGCGTGATTGTAAATCATACAAAAATTATGTAGGCAACTAAGATACCACTAAGTCAATATGAATTAGTGTCTTTTCTTCCTCCAGTAATTATTTTTTTGGAAACTCTAAGGCTCCCATTGCTATCTTTATTACATGTCTTTCTATGGATACAATAAAGTCATCGAATGCACCTTAGTATTGAGTTTCCATTTTGACACTTCTATTATCATATATTATCCTCTATCTGAGTCTATTTTACCTATGATTTGTGTATATGATTCACCATTTCCTCCACAAACCTACTTTCTGACCTTGTCCATGTGCATAGAGAGGTAACCTATGTTATAGCATGATTTGTTTGTTTTTCTTGATTAAATTGGATTAAATGGTTGATTATTTACGCTCCTAATTACTTTGAATCTTAATTAAGAATCTTCATCCGGTACACCATTGATCCAGTACTACAACAATAGCGAGATCCAATACTCCACTGGATTCGTTACTCCACTGGATTCGGTACCCTTCCTAATCTGGTATTGAGGTTCCTCCTAATCCATTACTCTGCACTCTTTCAGTACTACCATTTCAATGCCTATTCTAGTACCATCACAATGCTTCTTCTGGTACTACCCATTCAACGTCTATTCAGGTACCAACACAACATTTCATCGGGTACCACCACCTCAGTGCCTCATCTGGTACCACCAACCTCGTGCCTATTTTGGTACTGCCTTTGCACTGGTTTGGTGCCTGTAGTCATTAATGTATCCATCTAGTACTAAACCCCCATCTACAGGATTTACATGTTGAATGAGTATGCTGGTGGTGATTCCAATAAGTCAGTTGGATAGAAGTATCTTGAGGTAGTTTTGGATATCATGATAGACTTCATCACTCATGCACTTCATGTCATGAGGATGAAGTCCATCCCTAGAGATATGATATGGATTACCAATTGTAATATTTTGAAATCATTTGATAATTATCTTCATATCTCAGTAATAACGACTCATCTTATTTAAAAGGGATGTTGTCTAGATGATAGGAAGTAAGTAGCATGTAGAGAATGATACATATTGTCATGTTGAACAAAATATTGAACTGTTGATTTAATCGATCAATTGAAGTAATACAAACGATATTTTGTGAAACTCATGAGCATGAATAAAGTGTTTTAGTTTGCAATTTCTTTAGAGGTACCTTATAGGTTCGGAAAGGGTCCACTGTCCCAACCAAGGTAAACCTCCTTGTACATGTCTTTGTGTGTGTTTTAAGTCAATTGTGTGAGTGTGAACACTTAATAGTTGTGTGTTGTAAATGATTTTAAATTCATTTTAAGTACAATACAGATTTATTTGATTTTGAATCAGTGTGAGTAAATAGTTATACCTTGAACATAGTAGATAGTTCCATTTCCATTTCTACAAATTGCTATTTAATTTATAAGATTTTGATATATGTGTGGGATTGTTAAGTAATTGCTATTGTTTTGAATTTATGATTTTGGTGTTCTTGGTAGGTACAAGAACCATAAGACTTCATCCCTCACCTTCATGCTCCATGTAATTAAGTCTTTCAATTATATTGATTTTTTCTTGTATTAAAGAAGGTTTGAATGGAATTAATAGAGTTATGATTGATTTCTTTCTAAGAGTGAATACAATGGATTGTTGATTACTATTTTAATTTCTACAGGGAACAAGATATGAGTTCATATCTTCATTTCATGAGCCTGTAATGAACAAACTTGTCATATAAGCAAGAACCTTTTCAATTGAGTGCTTGTTTGAGATTTTTTTCATAAGTTTTATCTTCTGAGTTTGAAGTTGTGTGAAGAATTCAAATATTCTAAAACAGAGTGTTATGTTATTAATTATTTCCCGATTTAGTTAGATAGAACAGACATAGATAGGTTACCTTCTTTCGACACATATAGTGTAATAAATATTTTGATTATGAATCCTAGATTGACATATAAATGAGGGAAATATACTAAGCATATATATACACCAACACGTTGGTGTCATTGTCAGGGAGTTGTAAACGATAATAGGTAGAATTTTGAGTTTGATTGGTTTTATGAGTTTGGATTGGATTTAAGGACAATCTAAGGGTGGAGAGAAGACGGTAAGATGAGAGGTAAGAACCTGCGCATCCACTTTGGTGGGGTTTCTCCAAAGTCAGGTTGTCCTCTTACCTTTGGTAGTTAAAATTTTATGTTTCCTTAGTATTACAATTTATTCTTTTTATGAGTATAGGGATAATAGAGGTAGATTTGTTTCTTCCAAAATTCCATAAAAATTAGAAAGACAAACAACAAGCCCCCCCCACCCACACACAAACTAATTCAGCTAAAATCCATGCAGGAACAATTCTCAGAGGAAAAATATCAAAGGAGGCAATTGAAACAACAACCAAAGGCACTAAATCCAAAGCCACTGTTTATATTGAAAGAATAAGACAACAAGAAAGAGGGGAAGAACTAGCGACTTCATCAGAAGGAGGAGCTGGAAAAGAGACAGAGGTAGTGATAGAGGAAGCACCATCTTCCATTGGGGAAACACACAAGGTATTGGAACAGTTAGATATATAAAACAACCCATTGGTTGAACCATCACTTAGTGGGGAGACATCACCAACACCCTACAAAGTGTTATTTGGAGACATGGCAGATGAAGAAAGAAATGCAAACAACGAAACAAAGACATTAATATTCCCAATATTAGACATCGCAAGAGACGTTGCTATGAAGAATATTCCATTGTCCTCACTACCTCACTTCCATGGTATGTCAAGAAAAGATCCTAATTCATTTTTGTTTGAATTTGATATACTATGTAGAAGTTATAATTACATTGATAATGCACAAATACTAAAACTCTTTCCAACCACACTAAAATACTTAGCATTAAGGTGGTTTATGAGCCTAGGAAAACACACTATCTTATCTTGGGATGGTTTGAAGGAGACTTTCCTTTAGAAATATCAATATTATTGCAGACCTAGGGATGCTAGGAATGACATATTTAAAATGCAACAATCTGAGGAAGAAAGTTTGGAAGATTACCTAGAAAGGTTCCTATACAACTACCAAAAGACAAAGAAATTTGCCTTAGACACAACCACATTTAGGACTATCTTCCTAAAAGGCATGAGGGATGATTGCATTAAAGTATAAAACTCACAAGTTCCATAGATTTGTACCAAAATCTATTTGCAGACATTGCAGAGTATTGTAAAAGATACTCCCGTAGTCAAGCCAAAACAGGAAAAAGTGTAAGGGATCCTATAAACAAAATTACTAAACCCACACCAGGAGGTGTTACTAAGATAGAATTGGGGAATCTACTAGAAAAATTCAAAACAAACATCCTAAAAACCATCAACTCCCAAATTGATACCATTAAAATTAAAAGAAAACAAGAAGAATAAAATGCTACTTTAGCAATTTTATGTCCTCAGTGTAGGAAAAGGCATCCTGAAAAGGAATGTCCCATTAATGTTATCAAAATATATGGAATCTGTATAGAATATCACCCTACCAATGGCTTCTCCTCTTTACTTGGACTAAAATACATTTTCAAGGGAGGGGGAGAACCTCAGGAAACAACATATCTCCTTAAGAGGGCATGGAGACAACAAAATCCCAATATGTTTGTAGACCTTGCCACACAATATTCACAACAGAAATGGGTACCTCCAATGTCTTATCTAGGGATGATTTTAAGGATGGAAATTTATTTTAAAATGTAGAAAACTTAGTGAATCTTACAAATCCTTTATATGCCAACTATAAATGTTTTGGCGAATTTTTTGTGAAAATTTTCAAATTTCTAAGGATTTTATATAGTTTATCTAAAATTTTGGCAATTTTTAAGGAAAAATAATTTTATCCTTTATAATTTGGGTGAATCATTTTTAGAATAACGAATATTTTTTTGGGAAAAACCATGGAAAATTAGCCTATGAACGAAATTTAGCCCTTAAAATCAGCTTTAGTCTTATCCTCAATGATCACCTCAACAACCACAAATCCAGCCTCAGAAACAAGGTTGGAGAGGTCCTGTATATGGGAATGTTACCTTTCAGCCAACAAACCTTCCTACCTACCCACAACACCCTTCCAATATTTCTCATTTTCTACTAGGATTTAATCCCCCTTCTCTTCCTCCACCTCCACAACTACAACAACAATTTTCACTACCTATGAACCCAAATCTACAACAAAAAATGCAAGTTGCAGCTATCCCAAACCCTCCTCGGCCTACCCCTATTCCTGCACAACCCATTCCTAATCCAAATAATATACCTACAGAGCCTATACAAAATATTGAAGTACAACCTTCCCCACTTATGTGACAACTACTACTTCATTTAATGGAATTGAATTAAGATAAGGGAATCTTCTGAATAAACCAAATTCTACTGTGGTTATTCAAGAAGAAGAACCAGTAGATAATCAAGCAATTCTAGAAGCAGAACAAATAGATAATCAAGAAGTTAAAGAAGAAGAACAAATGTATAACCTATTATATGAAGAAAGAAACACCCCCGTACAACAAGAAAATCCTCCTTAGACTTCTCACCCAGCAGAAATGCCTAGGAAAACTAATCCTCCTTCTTATCCATAAAAGTTACTTGTGAAGCAATCTGAGGTACCTGTTTATGCTAATATTGTAAGGGATATTTGCATCAAGGATATACCTATTTATTGACATCATCCCCTACTTCATCCCATCAAGGATATACCTATTTATGCTAATATTGTAATGGATCTTTGCATTAAAAATCTAGGGAGGAAGAGGAATGAGCCTTCTGTTATACGGGTGGTTGGACAATTATCAGAATTTATATCAAAAATTCCATCTAAGTATAATGATCCAGGAAATCTAGTGGTAACCATATATATTAATGGTGATTCTTTACCAAACACACTTATTGATCTAGGATCAAAAATAAATGTTATGGAGGTTGACACCATGAAAACATTGCAACTAAATCATCTAAGAACAACACAAACTTTGTTGGAATTACCAGAAAAATTAGTCATCAGCCCAACATGAAGTCTAGATGATATAACAGTTACCTTGACCTCTTGGGAGTACCATGTGGATTTCTTAGTGATTCACCCCAAATCCTCCAAACCAAGACATCCAGTAGTGCTTGGCTGACCTTGGTTGGCCACTGCTTATGCGTTTATTAGTTTTTGGTCTTGAGAGATGACAATTTCCAATGGCACCCAAAGTAAAAAACTTATCCTCTTTCCTCCTGCCCAACCAGCCCCTGAAGTTCCTCTCTGGTTGGAGAATCCCTATGGGGAGGAGGACTGTACTCATCCCTTGTTGACACTTGAACAAGTAAAAGTAGTTCAAGAACAAACTGGAGAACAAATATTAAGCCTATTTTTGGCTAATACATAACGCGTTGAATACCCTCAATTGTTTCCTGAATACACACATATCTTCAGCTTCGAATTCCATGAAATTTTGCACCCCTCCACCTCTACTGTATCCATTGTTTCACAGGTAGATGAAGGTAAAGAATCAGTTGTCCAGGATGTTGAAATCAGCCCTAAAAAATACTCGTACATCAATGCTAGTTTAGAAAAAGATCAAGAACAAAAATTGATTCAAATGATTTAAGGGAAATCTGGTTCTTTTGCATGGGATTACTACGACATGAAAGGGATCCACCCAGACACTTGTATGCATCATATTTACACTAATGACCAAATTAGGCATGTTATGCAACCTCAAATAATAATGAATCCAACCTTAAAAGACATAGTGAAATACGAACTTCAGAAACTCTTGCATGCCAATTTCATTTACCCTATATCGGATAGAAAGTGGGTATCCCCATTAGTTATTGTTCCTAATAAAAATGGTAAATGGAGGATTTTTGTGGACTTTCGAGAATTGAACAAGGATACCTACATAGATTAATTTCCTTTTCCTTTCATAGACTAGGTCTTGGACACTTTGTTTGGGAAGAGGTATTTTTCTTTATTGGATGGGTTTAGTGGTTACAATCAGATTCAAATTTCACCATAAGATTAGGACAAAACCACATTTACTTCCCCATGGGGTACCTATGCCTATAGGGTTCTTTCTTTTGGTCTGTTTAATGTGCCTGCTTCCTTTCAAAGGGTTTTCTTGGCCATTTTCTCTGATTTGATCCATGAATGTGTAGAAGTCTACAGGGATGAGTTCACAGTATATGAGGATGATTTCCAGGAAGCATTTGACAATTTGGAGAAAGTACTGATTAGGTGTAAAGAAACCAACCTTTCACTTAGTCATGAAAAATATAGAATGATGCTCACTAAAGGAATTGTTTTAAGTCATCACATCTCAGGTACTGGAAAAAGAGTAGACCCTTCCGAGATTGACATCATTTCCCAAATCAAAATCCCTAGCTCACAGAAATAAGTCAGAATATTTTTAGGGCATGCTGGTTATTATAGGAGGTTTATTCAAAATTTTACAAATCTAGTTGCCCCACTGTTTAAACTATTAGAAAAAGAGGTTGAATTTTGTTGGAATGAGCAATGTCAAATATCCTTTGAAATTTAAAAAACAAATATTTCAAGTGACCCTTTTTTGAGAGGACCAAACTAGTCTCTTCCTTTTCATATCTGCACGGATGCCTCAGATATAGATTTGGGGGTTGTTTTAGGGCAAAGGGAAGGCCAGATTTCATATGCTATCTACTTTGTCAACAAGAATCTTTCACCTGCTGAAGTAAATTACACTGTCACTAAAAAATAATTCTTGTCTGTAGTACAGGCCATTAACAAGTTTAGACACTACATAACAGGGTATGAAGTTTTTGTACATACCAACCATTTAACCATTAGATTTTTGATGAACAAACTTGTTAGAAATGCTAGAGTAACTAGATGGTTGTTATTACCACAAGAATTCAATATCACCATTATTGATAGGCATGGAAAAGAAAATTTAGTCGATTATTGCTTGTATAGACACATTCATACATGTGATAATACTCTAGTAGATGACGAATTTCCAGATAAGAATCTATTTGCTATTTCTACTTACATTCTTTGGTATGAATATGTAGCCAACTATCTTGTAACATGAAATCTACCTCAGAATCTGTCCTCTTGAGAAAAGCAAAGAATTATCTAGCTAAGTGCCAATTACATGTGGCATGATGATTGTTTATACCGAACTAGGCCTGATTTGTTGATCAGAAGGTGTGTCCGAGAGGATGAGATGCATGATATATTCAAATCTTGTCATGATGGTCCATGTGGAGGCCATTTTGTTGATAAAGGGACAACATACAATATTTTACAGTCCATCTACTATTGGCCAACTATTTTCAAGGATGCAAAGAAGTATGTGGCCAACTGTGATGATTGTCAAAGGATGGGAAAACCTAGTGCAGTTGATGAGATGTCCCTCCAATCTTAGGTAGTAATTGAACCTTTTGAAAAATGGGATATGGATTTTGTAGGACACATTAACCCTATGTATCGAAGGAAGGAGTACATCTTGGTCTCCACATATTATGTAACTAAATGGGTGGAAGCTAAACCTCTATATTTTGCTAATGAAAAATCTATTGTAGACTTTCTCTTTGAAGAGATATTTACTTGCTTCGATGTACCTCAAGAAATAGTAACTGAACAAGGAACCCAATTCACCTCCAATTTGGTCAAATATCTTACTAAACAATATAGAATCAAACATAGAAAATCTTCATCGTATCACCCTCAAGAAAACAGGAAGGTAGAATCAACTAACAAGGTGGTAGAGGCTATTCTTACCAAGACTGTTTAGCTACATCAAAAAGACCGGGTTGATAGATTTTTTGAGGCCTTATGGGCATATAGGATAGCTTGGAGAAACATAATAGGGCATGCACCTTATGAGTTGGTATATGGGAAGCAGGTGCTACTTCCCATAGAATTTCAAGTAAAAACCTTCAGGACTGCCATACAACTAGGGATGGATATAGATGAGGCTAAAAAATAGAGGCTATTACAGTTGAATGAGATTGATGAGATCAGAAAAAGTTCTCTTCAAAGTACCACCCTTATACAATAACAAATGACTAAATGGAATGACAGGTACATCAAGAAGAAGTAGTTTTAGTTAGGGGATTGGGCCCTCCTGTATGAAAGTAGGTTTAAGAATTTTAAAGGTAAATTTTCTACTAGATGGTTGGGACCCTATGAAGTTGATACAGTTTATGACAATGATTCAATTAAGATAAATAATATTGATGAGAATCGGAATTCCTTTGTCGTGAATGGACATCGATTGAAGGTTTATCATAAGCCTCTATCCAAACAAGATTTTGTCAGACATGTTCTTCATAATTCCAAAATGCAACTAGTAAAAAAGGGGGTTTCTCCTCCTGTTGAAACACCATAGTAAGTTTGATTGTGTGAATTAATTTGGCTATGTACATATTTGTAAATAGTTGTTTCATTAGATAGAAATTTTGGTGTTACTAACAAAAACAAAAAGTTGATTGTGTTCTCATGTAGATAAATGAATAAGGAGGACATTTTCCAGGTGTAGGTCTACCCCTTTATCCAACCCTGGTAGATCATTTGGAGTTTTCTTTAATTTTTTCAGAATCCTAAAATTTTAAAACATCGGTGAGCAAGAACTGGCCCGGGCTCGAGAAAAATCCATGGGATAGTAGATGTAGTTTTCTTTAAGTTTTCCAAACTCCTAAAAATTTAAAATATCGGTGAGAATGAACTGGCCCGGGCTCGAGAAAAATCCATGGGACAATAGATGGAGTTTTCTTTAATTTTTTCAGACTCCTTAAAACCGAAAACACTGACGAGCATTAACTCATCTGAGCTCGAGAAAAATCCACAAAAAAGTAGTAGTTAGGATTATCATTTTTATAATAAAAAGGAAGTGGAAATAGGAGCAGTGATAAGATTGGTTCCAAAAGAGGAGGATTTTGAATCTCAACATGTGTTCATCCAACTATAGAGTATCGTCTTGTTACAGAGCTTGGAGCCCAATCATTGAATTCTTTTTCCTTATTTTCTGATACTTCCACTGCAAATTCAGAGTTCCTATATCGAGTGTTGGTATTTGTTTCACCTACATGGTATTTCAGTAGAATCAAATCACAGGTCCTCTTTCATTCCATCGAAAAACACCAGCAATTTCTACAAAGGGCAGAATACCAAGTTCCAATCTACAGAACACTACCAACAAGTACCTTGTCCAATTTCCCTTGAGTACTGGAAGAGTATTTTGTGATGATCCGGTACTGGATAACATATCTTCATTCATCCAATACTGTGGGAGAAGGTCTGCATTCATCTGATACTGGGAAAGAAATTGTGTTCATCCGGTACTTTGGGAAAAGGTTTGTGCTCATCCAGTACTGAGAAAAGATTATGCGTTCATCCAACACTGTAGGAAAAGCTCTGTGCTCCCGGTACTAAAGGAGAAGGCATGTGCTATTTTGTTACTGGGAACAACTATGCATTCATCCAGTACTAAGTTGATATGCTACTACTAATACGGTGTTGATAGTCCTTATCCTATACTCAAAGTTTTTGCTGCTCGATTTAAATTCTTCAAGTAATATGAGGTAGAAACTCAACATTTTTTTGTTTTATTAAGGAATTAGACTAATGATGCATTAAAATTTTGGTTACTCTCAATTATGGCACACTCCCTACCACAAAATTATGCAAGTCCTCGTCTAGATATCCTTGAAATCATTCCTATACACCCGAAATGTTGAGAGTTAGAGGTAATTGTATCTCTAACATGATCAATTTCATTCCTTCCTTTCATATGGTGGAGAAACATCATAATCCCATGATCCAACATCGTTCCATATGAATGACTTAAGCCACATATTTACGCATGTCAAAATATGATTCTGATGACGTTAGACGATTTCATACTTGTGAGTTCTGGTCATAATGACCACATCTCTTGTCATCATTGTCCAACACTCACGTGAACTTGATCTAACACCAACCTTCATACGAGTCTATAAGTTATTTATGAATTCAACCTATCTTACCTTGTCATCATTACCCTGGATGTGACCGTTACAATCATAATCTTAATTTATAAATGATCCTCTGGGTGGATTTGACATCTAGATGAGAGTTATTTACCGTTTTTACTATCACACCACCTATATTTACACTGTGATCCTGTTCCTTCATATCATTTGCATACTTATCCTCTTCCGGTACTCCATTGTGGTCTGTGCTGATCCGATACTCAACGCTCAATCATGTGTTTTGTTGCCTCATACACCTTAAGAATTGTTTTAAGCTAGCACGGGAGTCGAAAGGCATGAAACCATGTTCCAGTTATATAGGGAAACACCATCATATCAAGCTTGCAGGGAAATATTTTAACAGGCCGGTTGGGTCCCATTTTTGGAGAAATTTAAATGCTATCATGAGGGATTCTCTCTTTATTTTGCGTAGACATATGATGGAGAAAGTTTTCAGTTTGGAGATATGAAATTAACGATTTCAGAGGCCACCATAGTCTTCTTCTTACCAACCTTAACATCACTAGTGGATAGGGAAGCACCAGCATGTCTAACAGAGGTCGATGATGTGGAGGACCACATTTCTAAGACCTTGGGAAGATCAAGGAAATCCCTCAGAATGTGGTCACCCTTACAAAGAATGCAAGGGAATTTGGGTTTCATATTCTTCGTTTTAATCTTCCTGACCTCATCAACAATCCTAGTTTGTTTAATAGTAGTTGGTTGCTTAGATCCAACATATGATGTAGTTGGAGGCTTGGTCCCTTTCGGGTTATTATTATTCTTCTCTTTCCATTTCTTCTTCATCTTATCAACCTAGCTACTTTCTGTAGATCTTTCACTAGGAGAATAAGGAGAAAAGGAAGGAGAATTAATAGGTGAAGAAGGCGAAAATTTGACATGAGGTTGATGTGTGGGTGTTGTGCTTACATCTGAAGCACCTGCATTCAAGATCACCGAAGTGGAAAACAACCATATCGGTAACCCAATTGTGAGGCCTAGAAGGCTCAAAGTAGTGATGTAAGGAGGGCCAACGTTTGCGTAAGAAGGAAAAACAAAGGTTTCCCCTAGCAAAGCGGTTCCTTCATTGGTCATTCCAGGAACTAACGCCATAAAAAATAAATATCCAACCTAGATTCTACTAGGGAGAACAAACAACACACACTAAAAATCTAGTAAGAAAACAAGCAAACAAAACCTTCTCACAATGAGCACACTAGTTGGGGATGAAATCTAACATCACGAGAACAAAATAAGAAGGGGCTGAGATATATCATGTGGAAAAGTTACGTTGATGACCTGCTTAACAGACTTATGCCTTGGTGCAATCTCCCACACATAATCGTGGGTATACCCTCCAAGGAGCCTGAGTGAGTTTGGCCAATGTCAATTCCAAGTACCCTGAATACTTACCCCTCCACAGTCACCTTCTGTAAAGACCTGTTGACGGGTGAAATTGACCATCCGTCAACTGGAAGAGTGAGTCCAGTCCGGGGTTGTCTAAATAACCCAAGACTTTTGGTGTAACTCGTCCTGACGGGTTTAATGGCTCCGTTAGCCAATCTAAGAATCCTTAAAGAAACAAATAAAATAAATAAAAGAGCTGAAATAACTAACTAATTACTAAACACACTATATATATGTACATATGTTCAAATGTAATTATAGTAGTTGTATTTAAGCAGAATATATACAAGTCTCGTTTATTTACATGATTTACAAGATGCAAGTTTTAATCGAAACTTACAAAAATCGATGTGAAAAATGATTGCTTCTAGGAAGAAGATAAAGAAAGCACATAAAAATATTTATTGTTTTTGTTTTATAAATTTAAAGAATCTTCCAAAAAACGATAATGAAACATGAACATCTGGATAGTCAAAGTTGAACCATACATTGTAGTTTCAATAATATGCAAATGACTCTAAAATACAAAGAAGATATCATGTCAATGAATTAGTGAGGTGTATCCAAACATCTGCATGAGTGGTGAACATCCAACTGCCATGCCCAAGAGAGAAATCTGCAATGAACCTTATTATTGTTCTAAATAAATTGAGAACATGTATTGGCAGCTTAGGTTTTAATGACAGAAAAGGAAACACAAACATATGCCTGTGATCTCATAATTATACATGATTACAACAAGATAAATCTGGAAGCAATCTATGCATTTTATCATTCAATTTAAAATTCAAAGATAAATCTCATTATTTAAATCGAAGATATAATCACAACATTTGTATTTTGAGGAGCAAATGATAGATGGTATTTATAATATAAACCTCCTACACATCAAAGATCATTTAGTCTAAAGATATCAGACCTGCACATGTAACAGGATTAAAAAAACATAAATAACAACATTATAAACAAAAGGCTAAAGCCAAAATGCATATATACCATTCTATTAAGTTTTTGGAATCACTTGTCCATTATGTAGTCCTGGAAGAAATTGTTTAGATAATAGACTTTAAAGATTGGAAAAATTAATACATAAATGATAATAATTAACCATGTATTGATAAAAAAAACTAAAGCTATTTAAATCAATGCATAATTAATTATTCAAATAATATGAATATATTATAAAGAAAATAAAACCATTTTACTTACAGGACAAAAGCCATTAAGCAACCTGGAATTCCATATTCTTCTTTGAAAATATTCGTCCATTCTCCCAAAGATTCCAGCCATCCATTACTCCATTTGAAAAGAAATAAAAAGTTTACAAAA
>ML785817.1:503186-586684 GCA_009831015.1 Picea engelmannii
GTTTCTAACTTTTGACATATACTCTTGTAATGAATGTTTCATACTATAGTGAATGTCTTAAGTTTGTCTCAAAGCAAGCCAAGGCATGGAACTATTTGAAAAGGTTGATTCTGTAGCTCATTATAATTATCAAGATTTTAATAGGGGCCCTTTAAATTTTGTAAAAATATAAGGGGAGTTGTTGGGGGACAACAAGACCCTAAAGAGATAGGCCACTAAGGTTACCAACTACAACAATAATTCATGGGGAATTAGTCGACAGTCCGATCCACGTGCAAGGGTAGAGTATTTGACCCGAAATCAACTTGAAAGGCTTCCACTCATCATTGTGGGTATACCTTCAAGCGACCCCCATAATACACACAATCTCTACACCAATACCAGCAAAGCAGGGTAAGTAACTCTGTCAGTCTTAATGCGACCTCAGGTTTGACCCTTGTGTGAGAAGGGCTTCCCACGACAAAATGTAGAAATTGCATTTCACTGCTCCCTAACACAAGATTATATGGTTTTTTGTAGCTTTGGAAAGTTATATTTCACACCTATTCCAAATCCCTACAACTAATTTGATGTAGGTTTTCTAAAAGCCAATATAAAAATGTCTAATCAATTTTTAGTTTAGCGCTTTATTTTTAAGGTTGTTGTTACTCAAAAGGAAAATGGCGTGGACAATATGGTGTTTTAACCAACTCGAAATTTATGAAAATATATGAAGATGCAATATTTTCATTTTTATGAAACCTATGCTACGAGAAGGACAAAGAATTCATCATTACAGATGCACAATGTCCCAAAAAGCCAAAAACCATGAAATTCTGCTACTTCAAATGCAAGCTAGTTTCACTACCCAAAAGCAAGAATTCATTTATCTTATTTTTTTGATTATGATGTATACATAAAGTAAATAAAAAAACTTCAATGTTCCACTAATTTCAATCATGAGAAAGAGTCCTATGCAAATGCAAAAGACATGCAACAAAAGGGATACAAACAAAGCATGCACTCAAGGCAATGAGGTATGAAAGAAAACAAGTAGATACTTGTTCTAACAAGAAAGAACACCATAAAGGATTCTACAAACAATCAAGAATTGAAGGAATACAATAAAATGTAGAGAAGAATCCAAGAAATGATAGCGAGAAAGAGAAATCACTCAAAACTGTCCTATAAAAAAAACAGTTAGAAAAGGAAATTTCACATTTTTGAAAAAGGTTTCAAGATCCAAGAAAGAAAATTGGGAGTGATAAGCATAAAAAACCATCAAAAACGAATCCAAACAACTTCATAAACCAACCACAGACTCTGGGTAAAGATCTCTACAAAAAAGGTGGCAAAAGACTCAACATAAGAAGGCAAAAACTCTCAAAAAAGAGACCAGCGCTCCCCCAGAAGGGTGCACAGAGTATTGAAAATCCCCATAAAACACTATAGGGGAGTTTTGGCGCTCCGGTATGGCATAAAGGGGGGCGTTGAGCCACCCAAAAATTCAAAAAACAATCAAACAAATGAAGAAAAACTCACCCAAAATGCATAAAAATTGGTGAAATTGCTAGTGAAGGTAGGAGAAGGCTAATGGATGATGAAAACCTAGCAAAAGTAATATGAAAGGTGTTAAAAGGGCAGGGACAAACCAAGGAAATACAAATAGGATTCCTTCCCCAGTTGAGTCACCAATTTCTATTACAGGAAAATCCCCCCGTGGACAAGTGGATTTCCTCGTGGATACTAGACCCCTATAACCAAGACAAAAAGGTGCTAATGTGGACACTGAAATTCCTTTAAAATAAGTTAAACTAATCATATAAGAAAGGGAATAAGGTATGAGTACCTTTTATGATTTTTTTCCTCGCTCGATCCGGGTTGATCTTGATCTCCAAGCTCTTCAACAAACCCTGCAATCCAATGAACAACAAAGACAAAACATATTTCCTATTCTACCTTGATTAGCTTCATAATAGATCTATCAAAAGAAACAAGTTCATGAAACATACACAAACTTAAAGGAAACAAGCCAAGCACATATTTATATTAATGAAAACAAAGAAAAGTGGTTACAACCATAGTTGTAGATGCAACAGCTTCACCAAGCTCTCTTTGTCCATCCCCTTCCTCAAATAATCCACCATCAAAATGAATATAACTTTCACTGATAAATATCCCTTATGATATCAACAGTTTGATGCCTCTAAACTGCCATATGGTTTTACCATAAAAGGCCTCCTTATATAATCTTGGAGAGGCCCAACCACCTTAGAGATTCTTGGGATAGGTTGAGGATCTTTCTCCATCAGTTGTGGATCCTCTCTAAGATCCAACCTTGACCTCAGTATTCGAATCCAAATGATTTCCAAGATAAGGGGGATATTCCCCTGATTTTCTCAATAGCCAAAGATTCCCTTAAACACGCCAACGCTCCCCTAAAATGGCACACAGAGCGTTGCAACACTCCCTGAAAGAGGGTTAGGGAGCATTGGCACTCCCTGACAGTAGGTAGGGGAGCGCTGCCCAAAGTTTCCTCAAAAAACCATAGCTCTCCCCCAGAAGGGTGTCAAGAGTGCTATAATGCTCCCCCAAAGAGGGTTAGGGAGAGATAACACTCCTTGACAGTGGGTAGGGGAGCGCTCCTCTTCAAACGTCATTTTTAAGTGGTTTTCGCAATGGAAAAAACCTTGTACTCCTCATCAGATGATGTCTCCTTATTAAACCAGTCTTTGAAGTTGTCTTAAGTGTCCTTATGATGTCATTAGAGACACGACAAAGGCAATATGGAAGTATGATGTTTGCGACAGTTGCAACAAAAAATGTGACACTTGCGACACTAGTAATGACGACAATGGGTTATCATTGAAGTGAGTAATTTTGATGTGTAACAGATTCCCCCCCAAAGTGTGAAGTCAAAATATGGAAAATGATGACTCAAGTACTTTGTAGAATTTTTCGATCATGGGTATGGACGCGGAGAACTTGGTAGAAGCTGCACACAACCATCAGCAAAAATTATGACATGTTTGAAACCCAAGGCAGGCATACCTATGCTTGGGTGATAAATACTTTCAAGGTATGTCCGCCATAAGATGCAATGCGGATCCATAATTATATTGACAAAAAGGTATAGCCACTAAATATACAATGTGGATCTATACTCCTATGACGTGGATTGATTGTAGCCACGAAGAATACACAGTGGATCTACGGGAGGACGAGACATAGCCATGACCGATACAAAGTGGATATATGTGACAGTATGTGTGTCAATGTTCAAAAGAAACTCCATCACAACCTAGGAAAAGTACATATAAGAGTGATGTCTCAACCCAGGGTCTTCTTACTGATCCCGATGTAGTACGGATATAACCATGTGAATAGATGTACTGATGTTGAACATCGCAGGAACCACTTGATTACCGATCAATGAGGTAACCTATTAACAGGTGCGAGGGAAATCACCATTGATGTCAATGATTCCCAAGGTACTCTAGTACATTCCAGCGAATGTGAACAAATGAGATGAAGTCGAACATCCATGGAATCATCCGATTAGGGGTCAATGATGTAAACCTACTGTCAGAAGTGAGGAGGCTTTCCATTGAGGCATGAAGGTCACAAGGTACTAACTGGTTTCTAAGTCAAGTTCTCGGGTAATGTGCTAAAGATGATAGGAATAGACTCATCGAAGGATCATCTTGATGTATCCCCCATAAACGACATGAAACTGACACAAAGATGTAATTTGTGGATCAAAAGAACATATAATGACACGAGTATTGAAATAGGAAATTTGCGATGGTTGACTCTCGAGGCAGATACTTCCCTTGAACACTGAGGCACAATAACATAAACATGACATGGACCAAAACATGATGATGCAATGAATACGATGACTTTCGTCGGGTGACCCAAAAGAGTAAGAAAACTTAGAGGATTGGTTCAGTGTAGCAGTTCAGTGGATTAAAATGTGTGAAAATACAAAGTGTCGTGTTTAAGGGTGATTGAAAGAGTTACTTGTAATGTTCTCAAAAACTGCTTGGCTTGCATCTTTCAATTTTTCCCCCATCGAGATAGAAGAGTACCTCTTTTTGATTTAACGGGCTTGAGGAGGATAAAACATGCTCGATATAAATCACCTTAGGTAAGTCCCTCTTCCTTTATTTAACGAACTGGAAGAAGTAAGGGTTCAGTCTCGTATGATATCTTCAATGGATGATTGTTTAATGAGTCTAGAGAAGGTAAAATTGATGGTTTTTCATATTTAGAGAGTCTAACAATGACTTAAAGATGACTCAAGTGTTGTCCTTTTTCGTCATGTTAGTCTCGCGAGGCCAAAAAAGAGATAAATTATCACTCAAAAGGAACCCTTTCAAACCTTTTAACGAGTGGGAAAGGAAGCAAGATCACTCGACAATCTTTTCATGTTTAGAGAGTCTGAAAAGAGCTTAAAGATGACTCCATGGGGTTCCTTTTTCGTGTATCCATGCGAGTCTGAAAAAGTGACAAAATTATACTCGGTTACATTCTCATGTTTTTGCGAGAATGAGAAAGAAAAAAGACTAAGCTCGATATTCGTTTCATTTTTAAACAAGCTTGAAACAAAATTAAACTAGAATTGTAAATTCCCAACATAATTTCCAAAGGTTAGGATACCCATGGATAGTTGGTACTCTGCCCCCAGCTTGAAAATCTAGTGGCATAACTCCAGAATGATAATAAAAGGCTGGAGACATGCCCCCCAAGATTCAATTCATTCACCAACTTTGAGGTTGTCACCAATTTCACTACTAGATGGAGAAAAAGGATAAGGGTGGATACTACCCAAATTTCTCTACTTCAAATGCAAGCTAGTTTCACTACCCAAAATAAAGAATTCATTTATCTTATTTTTTTATTATGATGTATACAGAAAGTAAATACAAAACCTTAAATGCTCCAGTACTTTCAATCAGGAGAAAGAGTCTTATGCAGATGCAAAAGACATGAAGCAAAAGGGCTACAAACAAAGCATGCACTGAAAGCAATGAGGTATGAAAGAAAAAAACTAGAGACTTTTTCTAACAAGAAATAACACCATCAAGGATTCTAAAACCAATCAATAATTCAAGGAATACAATAAAATGAAGAAAAGAATCCAAGAAATGATAGGGAGAAAGATAAATCACTCAAAACTCTCCTATCAAAAAAATAGCTAGAAAAGGAAAATTCACATTTCTGAAAAAGGTTTCAAGATCAAAAAAAGAACATAGGGAGTGATAAGAATAAAAAACCATCAAAAACCAATCCAAACAACTTCACAAACCAACCACAGACTCTGGGTAAAGATCTCTACAAAAAAGGCTGCAAAAGACCGAGCAAAAGAAGGCAAAAACTCTCAAAAAAAGACTAGCGCTCCCCCAGAAGGGTGCATAGAGTGTTGCAACGCCCCATAAGACACTGTAGGGGAGTGATGAATCTCTGGTATCACCTAAAGCGGGGCGTTGAGCCACCCATAAATTAAAAAAACAGTCAAAAAAATGAAGAAAAACTCACCCAGAATGCATAAAAATTGGTGAAATTTCTAGTGAAGGTAGGAGAAGGCCAATGGATGATGAACAAATAGTAAAAGTGATCTAAAAGGTGTTAAAATTGCAGGTAAAAACCAATGAAAGAAAAATAGTATTTCTTTCCCAGTGAAGTCACCAATTTCTGTTACAGGAAAATCCCCCTGCGAACAAGTGGATTTCCTCTTGGATACTAGACCCCTATAACCAAGACAGAAAGGTGCTAATGTGGAAACTGGCATTCCTTTAGAAGAATTTAAACTAATAAAATAAGAAAGGGAAGAAGGTATGAGTACCTTTTATGAAGTTTGTCGTCGCTCAATCTGGGTTGATATTAATCTCCAATCTCTTCAACAAATCCTGCAATCCAATGAACAACAAAGACAAAGCATATTTCCTATTATACCTTGATTAGATTCATAATAGATCTATCAAAAGAAACAAGTTCATGAAACATACACAAACTTAAAGGAAACAAGCCAAGTACATATTTATATTAATGAAAATAAAGCAAAGTTCTTACAACCATAGATGTATATGCAGCAGCTTCACCAAGCTCTCTTTGTCCAGCCCCTTGCTCAAATAATCCACCATCAAAATGAATATAACTTTCACTGATCAATCTCCCTTATGACATCATAAGTTTGATTCCTCTAAACTGCCATATGGTTTTACCATGAGAAGGCCTCCTTATTTAAGCTTGGAGAGGGCTAATCACCTTAGATATTCTTGGGATAGGTTGAGGATCTTTCTCCATCAGTTGTGGATCCTCCCTAAGATCCAGCCTTGACCTCAGTATTTGAATCCAACTGATTTCCAAGATAAAGGGGATCTTCCCTTGATTTTCTCAACAATGAAAGATTCCCTTAAACAGGCCAACGCTCCCCCAAAAGGGCACACAAAGTGTTGCAACGCTCCCCCAAAGAGATTTAGGGAGCATTGGCACTTCCTGACAGTAGGTAAGGGAGCGCTGCCCAAATTTTCCTCAAAAAACCGTAGCGCTCGCCCAAAAGGGTGTGTACAGTGCTACAACACCTCCCCAAAGAGGGTTAGGGAGCTCTAGCACTCCCTGACAGTGGGTAGGGGAGCGCTTCTCTTCAAACTTTATTTTTAAGTGGTTTTCTCAATGGAAAAGGCTTTGTACTCCTCATCAGATGATTTCTCCTTCTTAAACAAGTATTTGAAGGTGTCTTAAGTGTCCTTATGATGTTGTTAGAGACACGACATAGGCAATATGGAAGTATGATGTTTGCGACACTTGCGACCAAAAATGTGACACTTGAGACACTAGTAATGATGACAATGGGTCATCATTGAAGTGATTAATTTTGATGTGTAACACTCATCCTAGCCTATTGATGAATTGGAGAAATATAAGTCTGTTGTGCGGGAGCCCACTGCATCTAAAAATAAGAAAATATCCTAATCTCGAAAAATAAGTTTGACCTTGATTCCAAAAACTAAAAGAAAGAAAAGGAAGGACTCTAGGGAAGGCGAATGATCAGATAGTGCTCCTAAAGAAACCATTGAGTTATCACCAGAGCCATCTAGAAATTTGGAAAAGACTCATGAACTAAACATTCAGAGAAAGAAAAAGGGTCAAAAGAAGGGTGTTCCAGCAGAACAAATCCTAGAGGATCCTACTACATCTAAGAAGGAGAGGCCTTCCCAATATAAGGAACCTATTATAGCCTCACATCCTAAATATAAACTTCCATAAAGTGAGAGGTGAAAGAGGAATAAAATAGGTCAACATGAAGTTTCACATGATGTCCCCAAGGAAACTATTGAGTTCCATCAAGAATCGGTTAAGGAGTTGGAATATACCCCTGAAGAAGCTATTATGTTTCCTCAAGAAATGATTGGTGAGTTAGGGGAAACTCCTAATATGAAAAGTGGAAGTAAGGAGAAGCTTAAAAATATGAAGTCTCAAAAGAAACAAATCTCAGAGCCTACACCTCAGTCCTCTAGAGTGAAAATAGAGAATGTTCAACAAGGACAAACTCCAGAACCCTCACTTCAGTCCTCCAAGGTGAAAATCAAATCAACACAAGATAAACAAGTTTCCATGCCTATAATTGCTATTAATATGAATAAGAGGAATTTGTTTGAAGAGACTTCTACCCCTGTCAGCAAATCTAAGGAAGTCTCACTTCCTGTATGAAGAACCACCAGGAGCATGGCCAAACAAATAACAGTTCCACATATGCCTTCTCTTCTCGAAGAGCCTATTGATATTCCGACTTTTGTAGATAAAGAAAGTGGCTATGGAGCTATGATTAGTGAGACCGAGGGATTGGTGACAGAAACCTTGAGAGGTCTAATAAAGGAGAAGGAAGCATGAGAGAAGTTGATTGAACAAACAACCACATATGATCCTGACAATTCTCTGAGAAAACAACAATTGATAGTGAAGATTGGGGAGCTGAAAAAAGAGAATGAGAAGCTGAAAAAAGAATTTATAGAGTACCAAGTGTTGGATAGGCACATTAAGGAAGAGAATGCACAACTGAAAGAATATAACCTAAGATTACAGGATGCACAAGAGGTCTCTGCTAAACTCAACAAAGTTTTACGTTTGATCCAATACACCAGGGTGATTAACAAGGAACTTAGGAGCGAATCTTCTGGTCCAACATCCTTATAGCCAAAGAAATTATGGGGAATGGTTTAGTTTTACAAAATTTTGAGTATCAATTTTGATATTGTTGAATGAGGACATGCAATGACTTTAGCATGGGGGAAATGTTGAGTCTCCATTTTGACACTTCTATTATCCTATATTATCCTCTATCTGAATCTATTTTACCTATGATATGTGTATATGATTGACCATTTCCTCCACAAACCTACTTTGTGACCTTGTCCATGTGCATAGAGAGTTAACCTATCTTAAAACATGATTTGTTTTATTTTCTTGATTAAATTGGATTAAATGGTTGATTATTTATGCTCCTAATTACTTTGACTCTAAATTAAGCAACTTCATCTAGTACTCTATTGATCTGGTACTGCAACAATAATGTGATCCGGTACTCCACTGGATCTAGTACTCCAATGATCCGGTACTTCGCTGTATCTGGTACCCTGCCTGATCTAGTACCATTGTTCCTCATAATCTGATACTCTGCACTCAGACAGTACTACCAGTTTAATGCCTATTACGGTACCAGCACAATGCTTCTTCTGGTACTACCCATTCAAAGCCTATTCTAGTACCAACACAACATTTCATCTGGTACCACCAGCTCAACACCTCATCCGATACCACTAGCCTCATGCCTATTCTGGTACTGTCTTTGCGTTGGTCCAGTACCCATAGTCATGACTGTCTCCATTCAGTACTAAATCCATGTCTATAGGATTTACATGTTGAATGAGTATGCTGGTGGTTATTCCAAGAAGTTAGTTGGATAGAAGTATCTCGATGTAATTTTGGAGATCACGATAGACTTCATCACTCATGAACTTCATGTCATGAGGATGAATTCCATCCCTAGAGATACAATATGGATTACCAATTGTAATATTTTAAAACCATTTGATAATTATCTTTAGATCTTGGTAATAACGGCTCACCTTATTTAAAAGGGATGTTGTGTAGATGATAGGAAGTAAGTAGAAAGTAGAGAATGATACATATTGTCATGTTGAACGAAATATTGAACTTTTGATTCAATGGATCAATTGAATTAATACAAATGATATTTTGTGCAACTCATGAGCATGAATAAAGAGTTTTAGTCTACAATTTCGTTAGAGGTAACTTGTTGGTTCGGCAAGGGTCCACCACCCAAACCAAGGAAAACCTCCATGTACATGTCTTTGTGTGTGTTGTAATTCAATTGGGTGAGTGTGAACACTTAATAGTTGTGTGTTGTAAATGATTTTAAATGCATTTTAAGTACAATACAAATTTATTTGATTTTGAATCAGTGTGAGTAAATGTTTATACCTTGAACAGAGTAGATAGTTCCATTTCCATTTCTGCAGATTGATATTTAATTGCTAAGAGTTTGATAGATGTGTGGGATTTTTAAGTAAGTAATTGCTATTTTTTTGAATTTATGATTGTGGTGTTTTTAGTAGGTACATGAACCATAATAATTCATCCCTCACCTCCATGCTCCATGTAATGAAGTCTCTCGATTATATTGATTGTTTCCTGTATTAAAGAAGGTTTCATTGGAATTAATAGAGTTATGATTGATTTCTTTCTAAGAGTGAATAAAGTGGATTGTTGATTACTATTTTAATTGCTACATGTAACAAGATCTGAGTTCATCTCTTCATTTCATGAGCCTGTAATGAATAGACTTGTCATCTAAGAAAGAACCTTTTCAATTGAGTGCTTGTTTGAGAGTTTTGTCATAAGTTTTATCTTCTGAGTTTGAAGTTGTGTGAAGAATTCAGATATTCTAAAACAGAGTGCTATGTTATTAATTATGTCTTGATTGAGTTAGATACAAAAAACATAGTTAGGTTACTTGTTTTCAGCACATATAGTGTAACAACTCTTTTGATTACGAATCCCAGATTGATATATAAATGAGTGCAATATACTAAGCATATATATACACCAACACTTAGTTGTCCATGTTGTATTTTCTCCTTGCACTTGTTGATTAGTGTGTACTTTTTAAAGTTGTGTAGTATCGATATCCATATGATTTCCTCATGTTTTCTTGTCGCACACTCAAATTTCTCATCTATTGCTTCTTTAACCTGGTCCACAATATTATCTAAATCATATTTTGTTAGGTCTTGAATGGTCTCTTCCCTGGAATATTTTATTTTCTTTCATTGTGTGGTTTCTTTTCCTATGTCTACGTCTTTGCACTTTCCTCCCATGTGCGGGTCTGTCTTGTGTGTTTTTCTCCTGACGCCATTTTCTTTTTCATATTCTTCTCCTTATTCTTCTCTTGATATTTCTTGAGTTTCTGGTTGTTCTGTCTCTAGGTTATCTAGCACTATCTTTGTTGGCAGGATCTTCCAGTCGATGTCCCAGTTATCAATAATGTGGCACATTTATTTCTGAGTCAACTTGTATTGTGTGGGAAACCATTCTTGATTTGGATCCTTCTTGGATTGCATATACATGTGTTGGTTCCCTGCCTTGAAGCACACAACTAGATTGTACTCTTCAACCACCTATGCTGGTACATGCAACATAGTCTAAACACTTGTTTGAATTGCTTCATTGTATATATAAAAACCAACATTATTATCTAACTGTCGCACCTTGTTTGTAGTATGCCATAAATTCTGATATCTTGCAGCTAGGCATGGATTATATATTACTCCCAAAAAGTGCGTATCATCAGGCTCCCTCCATGTCGATAATGAAATTAGAATTAAGAGCCATGCATAGTGAAATTTAATCCTTTTTCTTGTGTCTCTTAACAATATATGAAGAATTGGTTGAGAAATAATGTCTCCCAGTTCATCAGTACACCCTCGACGCACCTCTCCGTTGTTGTGATGATTACTATTGGTACCTATTCCTTTCTACAATTCCTTAACAATTTACAACCTAATGCTTGTGTCGTGAACCTCACTGTCAGGTTGCATATGCTTACGAAATTTAAACCATGATGTCCTTGAAAAGTATGAAAAATCTATTTCATACTCTCTGATAGATCCTTCTCATTCTTTTTGTCTGCAAATATCAATGAAGGCTCCCCCCCTTGCACCGATAATCTAATAATGTGAACTATTAAGTATGTATCAATTGAGACTGGCCTATCGAGCCATAGGTACCCTCCGTTTACGTATCTCAATAACATATTGATGTAGGCGTTAATATTTTTGGCCCTCCTAAAGTGTGGTATATCAAATAAGTTCATAACATTGTCTTTCTGCATCGTTGTTTCCCATATCTCTAGCTCTATGCAAACTAACTTTATTTCTTGAATGATGTACCTCTTCAGATACTTACTCGACCCCAACTCCAAAAATGTATTCTAGTTTGTGATGTCATGGTATGCATATTTTAAACTTGGTATCAAACCCACCATATCTTCTTCTTCCACAATCACGCCAATTGGGATTTCCGGCTCCACAAGCTCATAGTTAGCATCTTTTGACAAGTTAAATGGATTTTTTTTATATTTTCTTGGCAGTATGTAATCTCTTGGAAATGGGGTCGAGTGTTTCCCTGATGTTGATGCTCCTGGTGTCTTGGCCTATACCAGTATTGTTGGTGGCTTACTGAACGGTTTGTTCAGTGTTGATGTGGATGTTGTCACTGCCTTATTTGGTTCCATTGTTCTCTGCAACGTTTCTACAATGAATTTCTTAGGATATGTTCTTTTTTTACTTGGCTCTACGCTCTCTTATTTCATTATTCTCTAATGAAATTGACAATAAATTTTACCTATTCGACCCTTCAACTGCTTTTATCCACTTTCCAGCTATTTCTAAACTTCATTCGTGCTCGAACTTATAGCCTAATCTACTTTCCTTATCATTTATTTATTTCTTTAACACTTCATTAACTCTATATCTTCAATGAATTATCCATTAGATTCTCCAACTTTCCAAAATCTCCTCTCCTATCTTCATTTATGGTTACGAAGTGCTACAACTTCGTCATCATGGTAGCTCTTTATTACATGTCCCGCCATTGATTGTTTTAAATTATTTTCCCTCTTTCCTTCTTTTCTTCCACCTCATTCCAATATTCCCTCTTATAAATGCATCCTTCCTTTCTACATTGTCTCTGCGATGCTTGATGTTTTAACTGTTTGAAAAATTCTTCCTTTATTCTGTCCAACCTTTTGTCTCTTACATCACACACTTTTTATGAATTTTTATTCTTTTGGTTACTTTTTCTTCATTTTTCTACCTACACTATAATACACCATGGTACACATTTTGCACAGCTCAGTCTAGTGCACAGAAGCATGATGATCCCTATATAGTTTTAGCCTACCTTGTTTAACCAAACCTTCCATAACTTCTCCATCTAACTTCTCCAGTTGAAAATAACCTTCTTTTGTAACGAACCTTATCATGTATCGTCCTAACCAGTGCATTTGGAACTTCGCTAGGTGCTACAAAAACTTACTGTCACATAGTAACACTACATATCCTGTTTGAAATTTATTTCTCTTAATATGCCTGTCATACGAAGATTTCTCATGTTCTTTCTGTACCTGTTGATCAAAACCTCGAGGGAATGATGTTCTTCTAATTCCATAAGTTCTGACAATATTTGTTCTATTGCACATAAATCTCTAAGATTTGCCATCGTAGTAATGCACAAACTTGGTACAATAAACTCCATCAACATAACCTCTTCTTGTCAATACATCAACCTAAATGTATTATGTCCTGTCAACTTCTTTCCTATAGTCCTATATGCCCATAATATTTGTAGAATCATTTTCAGTATTGTTCGGAAAAACCACAACGTTATTAATGGATTGTTGATGTTTCAAATCCATATCAGGATCCATCTTGAGGACAAGAAGCCTAGATTAAAAATCAAAGAGAAGCGCTTTGTATTTATATTGAGCGCTTCTCTTCAATTTTTAATCTAGGATTCTTGTCCCGAAGATGGATCCTAATATGGATCTGAAACATTGACAATCCATTAATAACGCTGTGGTTTTTTTGACCACTACTGAAAACAATCCTCACCATAGAAATCTCATTGAACATATCATTTTCCCGTACGAAAGGAAAATTCTGGATGAAATTCATGATCTTGAAAATCTCAGGATTAAAATTAAAAGGAGAGTTGTGGACTTAAACTTAAAAAAAAATTGCAAGTCTCTCCTTTAGTATTTATATTAAGAACTTCTCTTCGATTTTTAATCCAAGATTCTTGTCCTAAAGATGGATCCCGATATGGATTTGAAACGTAGAAAATCCATTAATAACAATGTGGTTTTTCCGAGCACTACTGAAAACAATCCTCACCACAGAAATCTCATTGAAAATTTCTAGAATCTTTAAGTCCTAGTCATCCCGACTTACATTCTAAACCTTTTTCAGTGCATTTTCCATAATATTATTGAAGGTTTCTACCTTGCCATTTTCTCAAGGATGGTATGGTATACTCTTTTGATGAAGCATATGAAATTATTTTGTTAATGTTGTAATTGTATTTTTCAGAAAGTGAGTTCCTTTATCACTCATGAGTACTCTAGGGCATCCAAACCTGGTGACTACATTTTCAAATAAAAATCATGCAGTTGTCTCCACACTGCAGTCTCTATCTATCTCTGCCTCGACCCTTCTAGTTAAATAGTCTGTCACAGTAATAATATACCTCACTCTCGAACTCTTAGCCAATGAATTAATTGGCCCAACAAAGTGCACTACCCATTTTCCAAATGCTTGTAACATCACCTATGGAACCAAGGGCATTTTGTCTCTCATATAAGGATTCCCAAGTCTCTGACATATTTCGTGAATTTGAAAAAATTATTTAGCATCTTTATGCAGGGTAGGCCACCATAATATTGCGTGTAGAATCTTGTGAGTTGATGTTTTTCTTGTGTAGTGACCTCCTGCAATCCCTTCATGCGCCACTAAAAATACTATATTTATTTCATGCTCCAATACACAATGTTGAAAAATCCCTTCTACGCCTATCTTATATATATTTCCTTCTATCAACTAGTAGTATGCTGCCTTCACTAAGTTGATCCTTCTATGCTATTGTAAATTCTGATGGATCTACTCTTGTGCTCATAAAATGAAGTATATTGCAAAATAGTCCTCCACCATCTGACTTGAAAATAAATGTGCATTTGAAAAACTATCATCCAACTTCCCTGCATATTCTCCTTATAGTATGTGCGACAAATGGTTCATTCCAGAGTTAAACTTTCCTAGTTTCACGATCACCTCAAAGTCGTTCTCTTGGAACAACAAAATCCATCTGTGGATCCTTCCCCCCAATACTAGTTTATTTAGTAGGTATCTCAACACAAAGTGGTCTGTATACATCTTGAAATGAGATCCAAGTAGCTAATGTATGAACTTCTGCAAGGCGTACACCATCGCCAAAGCTTATCGTTCTGTCGTAGTATATTTTTTCTCTACAGATGATAACTTTCTATCGACGAATGCAATCAGATGGTCTATCTCTCCTTTACCCGATTTTTCCAAAACTTCTCTCAATGCTATCAAATATGCATCAACATGTACAATAAATTATTTTCTCTATTTAGGAAAAACTAGAATCAACACAGTGACCATATTATGTTTCAATATATACAAAATCTTTTGACATTCATTATTCCACTGATACTTCACTTCCTTCTTCTGTAATTTCTCCATAGGGGTTGTGATCTGCGCATATCCTTTGATGAACTTTCTATAATACCATGTATGACCTAATGGGGACTTTAACTGTCTCATTGAAGTTGGTGGTGGTAGATCAACAATTACAACTATCTTTGCAGGTTCCATTATCAATCCCTGTTTACACACCACATGGCCCAACAAAATTCCAAAGGGCGCACAAAATATGCATTTCTTCAAATTCAATGAGCTCTACTATTTCCTACACTTATTGAAAATTAAGTGCAAAACATCAACATGATCCTTCAATAGAATAAATATTGTCCAATCATCTAGGTACACTTCTAAAAATTTATGAATGAAATCTTTGAAGGCTGCAACAAATACTCTAGAAAATATCCTTGTTGCATTATTCAAACCAAACAAAATAACTGTATATTGGTAGCACCCCAATTATGTCACAAAGGTCATATTATATCAACTATCTTGCGCAATCTAAATCTGGTGGTATTCCAAGAATTCACTCATAAAAGAGTAAGCCTCTTGAACCTCTACATTATCTAATACTTCATATGTGAAAGGATTAAGAAAAGGTTCGTGTAAAAATGCATTGTTCATCTTTCTCAGATCTACACAGATCCTGATTCCTCATGTATTCTTGTATTGAACCACCATGAGGCTTATCCATTCTGATTCTTTAAATTTTCTATGCTTCCAGCCTCTAACATTATGTCTATCTCTATTTTTTCCTTCTTCTTATACTTGGGGATCATTCTATAGGGTATCTATCACATAGGTTTCGCATATGGTTTCAACGAAATATTTTTTTCTCCTAATTCTCCAATGAATCCTTTAATCTCTGAGAAATTTGTTGGAAATATATCCTGGTATTCGCGTAGTAATTGAGCAATCTTCTCAACTATCTCCTCACTCCAGTAATATCTTATGTGCGCAAAGTTAGGTTTCTCTTTTGTACCAATATTAACATTGCATGTTCTTATGGGATTTTCATATATGGTTGACTCAAGCTCTAGTCTGTCAACTACACACTCCCCTTCAATATTCGATATCGACAAATTCCTTGGATCTTCCTCATCCTGGGATTCTTCTGCAACATTATAGCAGTGTAAGACATGTGATGCAAATATACTGATCTCAACGAGTCCTGGGACTCTAGGTGCACTATAAAAAGTTATTGATATCAACAAGTCCTGTGATGCAAGAATACTATCCCTGAGAACTTGCAATGTTGATTCAATCAAAGGATTATTAATTTCAAAACTGAATTATACCTTGAATTTCCTGGTCTATTCTTCCCAATTTCTTGTCCCTTTACGAACTTTTAGTTCGATGTAGCAATTATTGGGAATTGTCTCCAAAGTATGCACAAATAAGTGAGTCCATTCTTGTCTTGGTATTGATCTCCACTGCACAATACACTTTGTAACATGATCCATTGGACAACTTAATCCACTATACTTTGGTGTGATAATTTTATTCTCTATCCCAAATCTGACTTGAAGTAACCTTTTGCATTGCTACCAATTTCTTATACTATCTTTGTGCACAACCCACCAACTTTTTGAAGTTGCTTTGAATGTGAAATATAAGGAAAAGAGTATTTTTTGATCCAAAATATGCATTTAAAACTCATTGATAAAGGATTCTGTAGGTTTTAGTCCACAATACCTTGGAGGTTCGACTATTTCGGTTCCAATCCATATTAATGCATGGGTAATTCGAGCACACTTTCTTGTCGATACTTCATGAAGTCTTTGTTTACCATTATCCAAAGTGTATTTTGAGTCTGAAGTGCATGAGTTGATTCTTATCCAACTAAGTACGCCTTTAGTTGTAGGATTGGCATAGTTGTCTATTCACGTAGTTATATTATACAAATTATCAAGCCCTTTTCTCTTTGTTGGTTCTACATACCTTTTCCCTTCAATGGGGTCTAATTGTGCAACAACCTTTAGGTATTATACTTCAAACACCATTTGTCTCTTCTTTAGTCTAATGATCATCTTATTATCAAATTCCCAATCCAGTCCCAACATTGCTATATATGGTGTACTTCCATCTACTATGTCGATAACTTCAAAGTCTACTACATTGTGCACCCCATCAATGTTGACAATAACTCCTGTTAACCTTCCTTTTGAAATCATCTTATGTTGGTTCACTAATCTCAACTAGATCAATTACCGAATAATATTCGACTATCCCATCATCTCCTAAGTCTGTCTCAGTATAACATTTACATCTAAACCTACATATAGAATTATATTATCCACTTCATAATCTCTTATCTGCGCACTGAGCTTCAACTTCCTATTTGTCCACTTCTTATTGTGAACCTAGTTAATTTCTCTATGTACTATAGGGCTTTTTTTTTCTTGGGCACAATGGTCAATCTTTCTACGTAGAATACTCAATGCAGATTCATCCTTCATCAAATCTAAGCAACTTCTTTAAAATGTATTTAAAGTACTTACCTCATAATTTTGTTTCTCAGAATTATCATAGACTAGAGGAGTATAATATAATGATGGTTTATCATACAATGATGGCACAATTGAAGTTCATGCTATCCATTCTTCTCCCATCTATTATTTTGTCTCTTGTTGGTAAGTGTTTTTCTCTTTTCTCTGATCAAATAATGGTAATGGATCTACTTCTTTCCTTACCCATTGATGAATTGTATTCCCTTGTTCTATCATGTTTTCTTCGATTTTCATTCCACCACATGTAACTTTTTCTATCTTAGGTTTCTCATCGCATGCCTCCATTGCAATCATCTGTATGTTATGATTCTCATTCTGGTTTTGGTTATGGTTTTGATTCCCTCTTTCTTTCAATTTTTCTATTAGTTGAGGACAACCTTTAGTCGCATGGTCCAATACTCTACAGTACATTCACATCATGCAAGTATTATGGAATTCCCTCGCTAAATGTCTCAGTGGATTGAAATTATAACAAATGATTGGTCCTCTTCCTCCTCTGCCAAATTCACCTCATCCTCGTATTTTGTCGAATCCTCCTCGTCCACCTACATTAAAGCCTCTCAGAGTATTATAATATGGAACTCCTCCTTCTCCTATGAAATGTTATTATTGTATATTGTAATCATTTTCAATGTACTCCTTCATTAATTTGAGTGCATGACATTCCTTCTCATCATGTCCTACATACTTTCAAAAATTACAGAACAACTTCCTAAGAGTACTCGGGTACTTTTGCAATAATGGAAAAGAAGTTAGATGATGTCCCCATGTCTTGCATATTTCACAATGCCCTACTCCTCTTGTTAATGGGTTCAGTACCCCTGTAGCCATATACTACATAAGTTTTGGTAATTCTTCTTTACGATGGCCTTATGTCTTACATGTATACACAAAACATGTTCATGTTCTTCCTTTCCTTTCATCAGTTCTAACAACTTAATTTCTAGCACAACCAACTCTGATTGATACTATGCCATCCATATGCCATCTCTTAAAGATATGCTTCTAACTTCATTTTAATTTATAATGCTTCTAGTTGCGATGTGATATTCAACTGCGTTATAGGACATCGAATGTGTGGTAACAAACCTGCAATAAACCATTCTCTATGTTTCTCATCAAGAATATGGAATGTTAATTTAAACATAACATATTTAAACATTTTATCATAATCCCAAACTTTCTTAGTCTATATTTTCTTAATATTTTTCAACTCTTTGATGTATTGCGACTTTGATTTCAACTTCAGAAATTCCTTTAATAAGTCTTGCCCAATTTCTGCCAATGTCCTAGATTGTAATACCAATGTAATAGTCTGATACTTCATGTACCGTAACACTATGTGACCTATAAATGTCATTGCTAACTACACTTGGTTTCCTCATCCTGAACATTCGTCATAGTCCATATCATCTCACATACAAACAAGTGTTTCTCTGGGTGTTTTGACCTTGCTCCCAGGAATTAAGGAATTCTTAATGTATTATCTATTCCTACCATTGTAGTACTTATATTAGGTGATGTTGATTGACTCTGGTTCATTGTGATATTTCCACTATTCTCACTTCATCCAATAACTACAATTTCTCTTGAAAAAGTTTTGGTTTCTGCCTCAAATCTTAGTGATGCACATGGGGTCATGGGTTCAACACAGATTCCAATATGAGATGGACTCTCTTCCTTTTTTTGACTATATTGAGCATCATTTTATTTCTTTTTCCTTTCTGTGTATGGTGTGATGTGAAGTACTATGCATGGGTCTCTTTTCTCAAACACTTTGTGCTTCTCTTCTTTCTCATCCACAATCTCCTTCTTACTATACCTAAACCTTTTCACATAGTGAAATACTCCAATCTCTCTGTCCGATTCACTTTATTACTCTCTCATAATCCTTAGTCCATCCATTCCCTATTCATCATTTTCATCTATTTCCACTCTCATGCCATTCTCTGGTCATCCCCAAGTTCCCCTATGTTTTCTAAGGTGCCTAGAAAATAGATTCAATATTCATAACATTATTTTCTCACAACAACATATTTTTCCAGGTAGATAGTGTGTTCAGAGATATTCCACATGGTACCTTGAAGAAGTCCCTTTCTGTGACACTATAATACTGGGTACAATCTATTACAAACTCTTTAATGTAACCCCCAGGTATACTATTCAACCAAAAATCAACTGTGGGAGAAAATTTATTACTTACTATATTCAACTATTTGATCAATTCAAGAGTCCAATTTCTTAGAGCCTCAACTCAGAATATTCCAACATACTTCACTAGCCTTTCTAACCATTCAATCAAAATTAACGGAAACTCACCAAATAAAATTTCATGAAGATTTGTAAACACATACCTTTGCAACCATTGTTCATCACTGAGTCGTGGGTTCCTATTCTTTTCTTTGGAAAATTCTCATTCCTTCTTCCTTATCCATTCTGTGATCTCTTCCTTATTCGACCTCCAAAACATTCCCCTCAGTTACAGTCCCCATTCTCGAGAATGGAACCATTTTTTGGCGTGTAGTGGGAAGACCTATAGTTAATTATAAAAAAATAAAAAATCCCTTAGACATCGGCCCTTTCAGAATCACCTATAGAGAAAGTGAAGTCTCACCTGAGGTATCTAGAGGTGTTGCAGGAACCAAGGTTTTGTAGTGATGAGGGAAAGTGAGGCATTCGTCATAACCATACTATGCATTATCCATTCATCTACCTTATGTGTAGTTTTTGTTAATTAACCTTATCATTCAATATACTTATGTGTATGAAATTACTCCACTTAACATTCATTCATTCATTAGTAACTTAAGTGCACATGACCATAACAACATATAACAGTGAAATATTCAAAATAATTAATAATTTACCATCATTTCACAGTAATATTAAACATCATATACATCATAACACACAAATCACACACCAAGACACAAGGTTTTAATGTGGTTCACCAAAAACTAGGCTATGTCCACAACTATTGGCTTCTTACTTTATTCATTGAAATCTTCTCATAGCTGCACACTTCTCTTACATAAACATGTATTATATAACATTACCCAAACTTCCCTCAGTCGTTCTACTGCAGTGTGAGCGTAACTCCAAAAAACCTCAGTCATCACTCAAAACACTCTTGCTCCAAAAATCATTACCAAAACTAAACTCAACTTACTTTGCACATTTCCATTCAAAAGTGAAACTTCTACCCCAAAATCTATTACAATTTATAACTTTACAATAGGGATAATCCCATTACAAAATGGTTACAAAGTGGACCAAATGTCCCCAAAATACTAACTAATTTCTAGCTTCTGTGCATTGACTCCCGAAAATGTTCCAGCTACTTTGTGTCCTGCTCCTTAACCAAAATGTCGCATGATTCATTCCTATGTGATTCCCAAAACTTCTCCAAGATAACCTGCTCCAACACCAAGAAATTAGACATGAGACAAATACACTTCACAACTACATAGACTTATGCATATGAGGCAGGTTCTTCATAGAGAGGGAAAGCTCCTCCCAAGGGGCTAATTCGAACCTAGTGGGCGACTTGTGCCACCTTGTGGAGTCTGTAATGAAGAAAACATAAGAGGGTGAGTTATCTTGAGATGAGGCAACTGATGGATGAGCTAAGTTTGGTGGTGCATTTTGGTGTTTCGTGATTGATTTAGGAAGTTACAAAGACATTGGAAACCTAAAGGGGATTTGAATGAACCAAGGTAAGGAAAGCATGAACCGCAAGAATGAAGCATGAGAGTGAAGTGCTAAGTTATTTGTCAAGTGTTTTTACTGGTGGCATGAAGGGATTCACAAGGTGGGAATGACAGAGGTATTCCTTATGTATTTCACACAAGTGTATTGTCAGATATAACTAAGTGGAATATCGTAAATATTCTTTGGTGTGGCATGAGCTAAAGGATCGACACATTGTTTTCCATTGCAATAAAATTAGGTATTAGATTGGTTTGGCCTCCTAACTTACTTGCACAATCATTTAATTATGTACTTGATGTGCTCTTAGTACCTTTTTCATGTTATAAGTATGGATGTTATCATGAAATGTTAGATGGTAAAAGATTCTACGTTTTAGGCATAGTCCGAGCCAAGTAGACTACAATGGCCTTACTATTGAGTCGAAAAGATGTTCTTCCACACATTGTTGAGAACAATGGATGTTTCCACCAACCACTCGAGTCCTCCACTGATTTGGAAATACCCCTACTCTTATAAATAGTCCTTTGGTTGTCCCACTTGCCTTCTAGGGCTTCAACAACAGGTTGACCAAGAAATCCCAGATCTCTATGGCACTTAGAATACAAGGCTTCTCTTAGAGATTTTGACACCCACTAGGCCATCAACTAGGGAAACCTATTCTGAACAATTCTCTCACCCAGAGACAATGCTCCAAAATCCTAACAACCTACTTCTTGAGCCCAAACCATAAAGGATTTACTGAGTAACAACCAACTTCATATTACACTCACCAACCTAAGTAGAGATGATGGAATGGAAATAATGAATGAATAAATTATTCACAAGAATGAGAATTAGAGTATATTCCTAAAATTTCTATTAGAATCTTATCATTTGTGATTTTAAAAAAGCTATGTTTGTTACAAAATTATCTTACTCCATTCTTTACCTATACGTTAAAGTGTACACCTTCTAAATGCAACAATAACTTAGTAGAAGTACTATTTTTCTTGTTGGGGTGATATAAACTATATTTATATTTGTTGACCTTGAAATAATCCACAATCATTCATGAAAAAAAAAATCAATATTTATGGTGTATTTTATGATATTAATTAATGTTGGTTTTTATGATATTAAGTAAGTCCATTGTGGAAGTGTTTTTTTTAATTATTTTTAAACAATTAATTACAATAATAACTATAAAATGACTCTATTCTATACAAATTAACAATTTTAATTAATTTAAATATTAATAAATGGTTAAGATAAATTATTGGGTAAAGAGATTCATTTTATGATCTAGATTGAGTGAGAGATGTAATTTCTAGTCTCAACTCTAACTTAAGTGCCATTTAAATAATAATAATAATAATAAATTCAAATATCCACCAAAAAAAATTCATTATCATATTTTTTTAAGTAATTACTCATATGTATGTATATGTTAAATATCTAGATATTTTCATTTCAATTTCTTTTTATCTCTTAAATTGTCCATATTAACGTTTGATCTTTTAAGCATCTAGAGATTTGCATTTCAATTTCTTTTTATCTCTATTAAGTATTTAATAGATTCATAATTAAAATGAAGTTAAATTGATACTAGAATATTTTAATCATATTCAAATAAATAAATTAAAGAATATTCTAACCATTAAAGAATTTGAACATAATGATTTTTTTTTAATAAAAACTTTTTAGGAAAAGATTTGCTAGTGTATCTCAATAAGAAACACACCTAACATAAGAAACCCACTTAACCTATTCATCTGCATACACCTAATCCACATATTTATGACATAACCATGTGCATAAGTGATCTCAAAATTATTGTAGATATTCTACTCGAGAATTCATGAGAGAAAATCTAATAAATACTGAAATATTTACTGTGAAGGTTAATTTCCTTCAAATCTCATAATTCTTTAATCACTGGTTTTTTTCTTAAAATGTATGAAATATATGAAATGCAAAAAATAGAGAACATAAATAAATAATCACACACCATCCAAAAATCAACAAAAACTGTAACCAAGGAAACACAATACAGGAGAAAACCTAGTTAGAAGGTGAGGTCACTCTCCTTCTTCAAATGAAAGAACAAAGAAATAGGCACTCTCTGTGGAGTTTCCTTTGACAATGTGACCTATATGGCTATTACAAAATCTCTCCTCCTTTTTTATACTAAAAAAAGTATCACTTTTATGTGCTCTACTCAACTATGGAGCAAATACAATGCTAAAGGATGGAACCCCATATCCTCCTAGTTGCCCATTATTTAACATCTCTTGATAGCCATCTAGGGGTTGGGTTTTGACTTCCTCAACTCTCAATTGTGATAAGGTTTTGGACCTTCTAGAATATTCTTGAAAATCCATACGTGGGTATCCCCATATACATAAGTAATGCGAGATGATGTGGCATACACTCATACCATGGTGGTCAAAATGGTAGGTCAACTTACAGGAGGCACAATTTTTCCATACATTCTTCTATTGACATGAATTTGGCACCATTGAATACGATCTTCAATTGACATGATTTTTGTACCATTGGATTCTAACTAAATCTAGGAAAGTTTTGACCCAGAATAATGCCATTTGAATCCTCAAAATGGATCCAAAAGATTTCAAACCCTAATTTTCCAAACTGGGGCCTTCCATTAAAATGATCTTGCAAGCTTATTCCTCTAATTGTTTCCACTGTAAAAGTATCAATATAGATGAAAAATAATACAATGATATAATGTGTAACATACCTCCCCATTTAGGGAGGATTTTTCTCCCCAAAATATTTATTGAATGAGGTGAGGAAATGTTTCATCTACCTTATCCCTAAATTACCACTTTTAATTTCCTAGAAGTTGTCCATTCAAACCAATTTTCCAAAGGTCATGTTGCCCCTATCCTATATTTTTGGACCACTTCTAGAAAATTGTGTCCTCTATCAACTCTTCTTGAGCATATGGTGCTAAGTCCTCTATGAAATGTAGGACCTGCTCCTCCTCCCGATACTACATGGAAGGCTCGTACAATTTGATATTCTCCACATATACTATTGAGTAAAAATCCATGTATGGGAGTATATTGAGTCTATAGACATTATCGCCTACCTTCTCCAATATCTTGAAAGGTCCATACAACAAATCCTTGATATTCTTACCAAGACCATGTAGTCTTTCGTTGTTTAGTTGTAGCCAAAATCTATCTCCCACTTTGAATGACTTCTTGGTTCTGTGTTGATCATGTATTGCCTTTTATTTTTTCTATGAATTCTTAAACATCTCTTGTGCTTGAAAATTGATTTTCCTAATATTCTCAATAAAAAAAAATTCTTCAATGAATATTTTATGAGATCCTCCCTCACTCCTCCTTTATTTCTATATACAAGATCCAAGGGTGAAAGTGGAAAATATCAAATTAAAGTTTCAAAAGGTGAGTTACCAGTAGAAGTGTGGAATTCTTTATTATAAGAGTGCTATATGTATATCAAATTTTCATCTTAGGTATTTGGATGCTTCTAATTGTAACCCCTCAAACGTTTCACTAAAGTCTCATTGACAACTTTTTTCTACCACTCTGTCTGTGGATAGAATATTGTAGATTTCTTCAATTTAGTGTCCATTTTCTCCCACAATCTAGTCGAAAATATATTTAGAAATATATTATTCTTGTCTAAGATGATGCTCCTTGGTATCCCAAGGTGCACCCAGACCTGTTCAATAACATGTTTTTTTCTTCTTGTCCTTTGATGGAATTTTTTCAAGGCATGATAATGCACATCTTCTTGAACCTATAAACTACCAAAAATAAATAGTCATGTCTCTTCTTGGTTGTTGTTAAACCTCCCACAAAATCAATGGAAATGATTTCTGAAGGTTGAGTTGGTACAATTAATGGATAGTATATACCTTGATTCATGTTACTAAGGTTGTTGGTTCAACAAAGTATACATCCTATAATATATCGTGATACAACTTCTTGAATTTCGGGCTAGTACACATACCTCTGTAAGTTGGAAAATATCTTCCAAACACTAAAATGTAGTAAAACCTTGGAGGTGTGAGCCACTCTGATAAGTTGCAATCATTCACTTTTAGGGACATAGATCTTATCGAGCTTGTAGAGTAACCCATTCTGGAAATGATATTCAACCTTTTCATCACCTTCTTCTATATGAATTTATCCCTGTAGCTACATAAACACCTCCTTTAAGTGCTCATATTTTATGTATGCCTCTTTGTATGCATCATGGGTAAAAGGATCCATGTGAATCATAGTCCCCAAAGCATGTTTCCCTTATTATACTTTATGACTAGATGAAATTGTAGTAAAACCCCATCCACTCGTAATGTCTGGTTTGTTGTAGATTACATTAGGCCTGTAAATATTGTAGTGGTTGTTGATCTGTGTGGGTGATGGTCTCCTTTCCAATGAGATAGTGCTTCCACTTATTGACACCTTGAGCTAGGGCATAGAGTTCTTTTTCATAGGTAGGGTAATTGAAAACTACCACATGAAATATTTTAGAATGATAGCATACATGCATTCCTCCTTGCATCAAACAAAATCCCATATCATACCCACTTGCATATATCTCCACTTCAAAATCCTTTTTCAGGTTTGGTTATGAGAGAAATCATGCTTGACTGATATTTATTTTTAGCTCATCGAAAGCCTTCTATTGATTCTTCCCCCACTCAAAACTCTTACCACTTGTTGTTATGGTGTGGAGTGGTGAAACTACCACTGAAAATGAAGCTATGAACTTTCAAAAGTACAATTTTTCCCAAGAAAATTATTACTTTCAATGACCTTTGTAGGAACATGCCATTTCATGATGGCCTCTGTCTTTGAGGGATCTATCTTGAGCTCCTCTCCATTGATCACATACCCAAAATATATTGAAGAATGGTGAGAGAACTCACATTTCTTGAGGTTAGATAAAATTTGGTTCTTCTTGGGAGTCTTTAACACCTACATGATATGTGATATGTGATTCTCACAAGTGCCACTATAAACCTATATATCATCCAAATAGACTATAAAAAATGAATCTATATATGGGTGTAATACATCATTCATCGGTCACATAAATATAACTGGTGCATTACATAAACCGAATGGAATAACCAACCATTCATAAAAAACTTTCCTTTTCTTTAATGTATTCCTCCATGTGTCTTCTTCCTTGATGTGTACCTAGTGGTATAATGATTTGAGATCCAACTTGGTGAAATATTTTTCTTATTGCAACTGATCTAATAAATCATCAATCGTGGGCAGAGGGTACTAATTTTTAGTGTAATATTGTTCAATTATTTGTAGTTGATACACATTCACCAAGTCCAATCCTTCTTTGGTACAATTATGATAGGTGACCCACAAGTTCAGGTGCTTGGTTTAATCACATCATGCTCCAAAGACTGCTAGAAATCCTTCTTCACTTTATTTTCTTCCACAACAGACTGTCTATAAAATAAAATATTCAGTAATGGGAGTCTAGAAGTAATTGTATTCCATCCTCGACTTCTGTCTTGGGTGATATCCTTTTAGTCTCCTGGAAAAATCCTATGTATTCATGTAGAAACTCCTCCAATTGATGTTTTTATTCTTTAGTACACTCCTCTAGGTATTCATTTACTTTTATAGACTCATCCTCAATATGTTTTTCTTTTAAGAAAAGTAAAACAGATTTTTTACTGGAACTAATAAACTTTATGGCTTGGTTGGCACTTACAAGTGAGATCTTTGACTTTCCTTTATGACCATTGATGATGTAGAAATTACCATCCTTGATTATTTGGAACTAGTTGTCTCTATGCATGGATATTTGATCCCTTATATACATGTAGGGTATTCCAGACACTACTCCACATATGTCAAGGGGTACTACATCCAATTCCACTTCATCAATAAAATCAGCACTTGCGGAAAATTTAATCCTACATTGTTTTATTACCTTGGTCCTTGCATCCTTATTTACCAATCCCAATTGATATGGGTTAGGATTATCACAAACCTCCAATCCAACATTACTGACTAGATATGATGGCATGAGATTAGCATGTGAACTAGAGTTGAACAAGCAGTCTATCTTGGTCTTCTTGACCTAGATCTTCATTCACCTCCTTCTGCACTGATGTGCATAAAACATTTTTGTCCACATTGTAGTTTATTTCAACCTAATTTCTCAAATATATGGATAGAATATTCATTTTATTTGCATCCTTCTTGTGGTTCTTTAGGTTTAAATCTGGATGTATCTTCCAAAACGTTTCCTTAGATCACCCATACATATTGCAATGGTTACAATGGTTGCTAGGATCATTTCAATTATGTGTACTGGTTTTCGTCTTATTATCCTTTCCACCTTTCTAATGCTTATTTTCCTCCTTCGAAGCTTCGTGGTGCTCTTTCTACTTGGAGCTCCTTGGCTACCTATTAATGTGATTTCCTGACACCCATCAACTAGGTAATCAAGGCACACATTTGAACTTATGCCTGTTTCAAATGGAGACCAATATTTTCAAATTTAGAAAGTGACAAATAACCTCAATCCACTGATTAAAAATACCCAACAAGTTTTAAGAATTCAAAACCAGTTTTAGTATTGCAATTCTTATTCACAAAAGGCCAATGGGGATTGTTTCTCTTATGAAAAAAGAAAAGAAAAGAAAAGAAAATAATAATAAGGTTGGTTATTGTAGGCTAGAAATATAATAAAATCATTATGATGAACAATACATGAGACAGTCCACACAAAGTTACCCACTTAATGAGAACTGTGACCTCAAAACGAGAACTCTAGCCCGTAAAACCCACATTTTTGCATAAAAAACATGAAAATGAACCCCTGAATAAAAAATCGGTGCTATGGATAAGACCATTTTTTCTAGCCTCAGTTAAAATTAAAAAAAAATTAAGCATTGCCTTAAAAACTCATATGCTTGCTCAGAAAAACATTAAAATCAACACCTAAATCAAAATGTGATGCTACCTAAAGCAATTTTTTTTCTAAATGTTAAAATTATAGCTCATTTGAAATATGATCCTTAACAATCGGTACCATTATAACCGAAACCTAAAAATCAACCATCAAATTGAAAAGTATTGTTATGAGTAATACCCATTGTTTCCCAACTTTAAACAATAATAATTTTTAAACATAAGCCTTAAGAATGTGTACCATTGCAATAAAGTCTCCTTGTTTTCAATGGGGGATCAAAATTGCAACATTTTTTAAAGTGGTGTAAACTAGCAACATCCACATTATGAAAGTGGTTGATATATGTCGATCGATGCCATTAATTTGGAAATGTGTAAAATGACGCCCATCGGTGTATATCAACCACTTTTATAAAGTGGTTGTTTCTAGTTGAAGACAGACATGCCTTGGGAGCAACCATTAATATATTAATATAATACATAGTTAATTAATTAATTAATACCTTAATGTAATATACAATAAGAATTTATTAATTTAATACATTAATGTATTGTATTAATGCATGAATGTATTTAAAGAAATGGTCTATTAACATACTAATGTAACATATTACATAAATGTAATATATAATAAGAATGTATAAATTAAAGTATTAATTTACATTAATGTATAATGTAACCTACTAATTAAGTGATACATCAATAATATAATGTATTAATTAATTAATACATTTATACAATATTAATTAATACACTCATAAAGTATTAATACACTAATAAAGCAATACATTAATAATACATTATTACAATAATAATACTTTAATAAATTACATAATAATACAATATTACAATAATAATACATTAAATACATTAACAATACATTATTATTGTAATAATAGATTAAATACAAGTTATTGCACACAAGGTTAAAATACATTAATAAGACATTATTACATTTAATATATATTAATAAATTATTAAAGTAGTAATACATTAATATATTAATACATTAAAGTATTAAAGTATAATACAATATAATATATTATTTAAGTATTAATGCATTAAATAATCAATATTTTAATACTTAAATAATTATACTTTAATTTGTATTAATGCACTAGTACTATTAGATTTTATAGCTCGAGAGGTACTCCACATGTTTTGTCTTGTATGTGGAAGTAACCTTGCATTTGCACTATTAGGCACTTGACTTTGTAATACGTGTTTTATAAAGTTGTAATAAAGTGACTCTTTTATTAAAGTCACTTTTTGTAAAAGTGACCTTCTAATATTTTATTAAAGTGACTTTATGTCATAAAGTGCACTTATGTCATAAAGTGAAAAATTACTTTAGTAAATGTAGGTGATTTATTTTGAACGGAATGAATCATTTCCCTTGATCTTGTAAATACAAGATTATATATTGACCATTGGATTTAGGGATGGGGAAGGTGAAAATTCATTTTCAAATTATAAAAGAAAGCATAGGGTAGTGTGCAAGACAAGTAAAGAGATATTTGAGAGAGAGCTTGGAAGAAAGTGTGAGAAACAAATTTGACACGATTTTAAAGAGAGATTGGGCACAAATCCCAATCTAAAATTATTTATAAAATTTGTTGAAATATATTGTTGTGAGGGAAGTCGTACTGTATGAATCCATACAAAAGAGAAGTGGGAATGGTTTTCAAGGAAAGTGAGGCATGGAAATAGAGGCACCTTGAGGGTATTTTTTGTTGAAGGATGGTCATATAGAGCAGATTGTACAACAACGGATTGGTAGAAGATTTGAGGTGCTGATTTGGAACAAGTCGTACAAGAGTACGTATTTCGGGGAACAGTTTTCTAGTCAGACTTATGTGGGATAGTTTGGGTGTTTGTAAGTGTTCTCTTGATGACATATTTATCTTTTGTAACTTGTGGACTTCTTGAAGCTCTAATAAATCTCTCTTTTGGTGGGTTTCCCCAAACTGAGGTTTTCCCTGGCTAGTTGCCAAAATATGAGTGTGCATGTGTTTTGTGAATATCGTTCATTGTTATTTCCCACTGTAATACTTGCTTAGTAATGTGTGTTTTTGTTGATGATATAGTTGTATGTGGGTATCATATATCAAAGTTCATTTAAGACAGAAATATGTGTTTACTAAGTGTTTGAAAAAAGTCTTATGGAGTTAGTATGTTTTTGTTACTGATTTTCTACATGGTATCAGAGCAAGTGCTCTAACTTACAGTGGGTAGTGTTATTTTGGAAAGGATTTGAAAGGGGAAAATTGGTTGTTTTTTTTTTTTTAACAATTTATAGGTAAATGTCTTCTTGCATCAATTATGAAGATCGGTTGGAAGGGATTTCCCATTATTTGCAATGGAAAGCCAAGATGTCAACTATTCTTAGGCAAAACAAAATTTGGAGCTTTGTCATCACCATAGTAGTTTTTCCTACAACATACCCTATTTATTTAGATGTTCATGAGGGAAAGCAAGCCAAAGCTCAAAATTTTATTCTGGATGGAGTGAAGGACTCACTTATCCCACACTTAGCTGAGACGAAGACAACTTATGAGATGTCATAGACACTGGAAAAATTGTATGTGGCGAAGAATGAAAAATGGAAGATAGCCTTAAAGGAAACATTGCATGATACTAAGATGTCTAATGGTGAGAGTGTGGCATATTATCTGACATTGGTAGCACATGTGAAAGATCGGTTGGATATAGTTGGGGAGGTCATTTTAGCTTCAGGGTTGGTGAGGATATCCTTGAAAGGATTCACCAAGAAATGGAAAGTCTTTGTGAAGTGTGTGGTGGGTCGGGAACATTTACCATATTGAAGCAGAATGTGGAATGATTTCACTCAGAAGGAGATCTAGGAAGGATCTTAGAGTAGAGGACATAAGGGAGATGAAGTTGATGAAGGGAACATGGCTCTTGCGACAAAGAGAAAAATAAAGAAGTAGGGGAGTTTCAGGAAAGACTTGAGCAAATTCATATTCTTCGTTTGCAAGAAGTATCGCCACCTTACAACCTAGTGTCTGAGGAGGAAGAAGAAGAAGGAGGAGAAGGATGGGCCAGTTGCAATGACAATAACATCAATAGAGGACTTTAGAAACATGTTTGAGAGGGAATTATCATTGTTCACTCTTGTGTCAAGTGTCAAGAGTATTGGATTTGTAAGTGACAATAGATGTGTCTTTGAAAGTGGAGCCTCATGTCATATGACTAGAATATGGTGTATATTTCTTAGAATCATAGAGACAGGTCCATACCAGCTAGTCGAAAGTGAATGCGTAATGGAACGAGTAGTACATGGAGTTGGAAGGGTTATATTCCGGCTCAAGTTTGGAGAAGTCATAGAGGTTGATGGATTTTTATTTGTACTAGATATTAGGGTTAACCTTCTCTTCGTGTCAGCCTTGCGAGATGTTGGATATGCGACAATGTTCAAGGGTGGATATGTCTTTATCTACGGAGATGGAGAATATCCGGTTGAGCCACAATTGATTGGTGATCAGGTTGATAGGTTGTACATTGTACGAGTACAACCTACACTTGGAGATGAGTCAGATGAGGAGAAAGAAGCTCCTAAGACTACAGTGGGCCCAAGTATTCAATCTCGATATCCGAGGGACGAGAGGGAGTCTCTTCTAAGAACCGAGAGGAGGCTCAACTAGTGTGAGTGGATAAGAGCTCAGGGTTCAATGGATTCTCCTAGGAGCTTAGGGTTTAGAGTGGCTTCTAAGACGAGGTCTTCAAAATCAATTTCAGTGCAGGTGTTGAGGTTGACTCCAGGTTCAGAGGGAGATCCTACTACGAACATTGTGATGGACTTGAGGATAAGACCAGGTGATGGTGATGGAAGTGAGTACCACCGTCGCTAAGAGGGAATGTTAAATTTATTACTTGGGAGGTACTTTGCATGTTTTGTATTGTATGCAAAAGTGACCTTACATTTGCACTACTAGGCACTTAACTTTGTAATAGGAATTTTATAAAGTTGTAATAAAGTGACTTTTTGTAAAAGGGACCTTCTGATATTTTATTATAGTGGATTTATGTCATAAAGTGCACTTATGTCATAAAGTGGAAAATTACTTTAGTAAATGTAAGTGACTTATTTTGGAGGGAATAAATCATGTTCCTTGATATTGTAAAGGTAAGATTAGATATTGGTCATTGGGTTTAGGGATGGGGAAGCTAAAAAGTCATTTTCATATTATCAGAGAAAACCTAGGGTAGTGTGCAAGACAAGTAAAGAGATATTTGGGAGAGAGCTTGGAAGAATGTTTGGGAAGCAAATTTGGCATGATTTTCAAGAGAGATTGAGCACAAATACCAAGGTGAAATTACGTTTAGAATTTGTTGAAATATATTACTCTGAGGGAGGTCATACTGTACGGATCCGTACAGTCCGTACAACAAAGACATGGGAACGGTTTTCAAGGAAAATGATGCACAAAAATCGAGGAATACTGAGGGAATTTGTTGTTGAAGGGAGATCATACATAGAAGATTGTACAACAACAAATTGGCACAAAATTCGAGGTGTTGATTTCGAACATGTCATACAATAGTATGTATTTATGGGAACAATTTTCTGGGCATATTTTTGTGGGACAGTTTGGGTGTCTGTATGTGTTCTCTTGCTTTGATGTATATCTGTTATAACTTGTGGGCTCCGTGAAGCTCTAATAAATATCTCTTTTGGTGGGTTTCCCCAAAATGGGGCTTTTCCCTGGCTCGTTGGCAAAAAAGTGGGTGTGCATGTGTTTTGTGACTATTGTTCATTGCTATTTTCCATTCCAATACTTGTTTAGTAGTGTGTGTTTTTTATTATGATATAGATTTATGTGGGTATTACATATGAGAGTTCATTTAATACATAAATTTGTGTTTACTATGTGTTTGACAAAATTTCTATGGAATTAGTGTTCTTTTGTTATTGATTTTCTACAAATACATTAATAATACAATAATAAAGTAGTACTACATTGAGCTTCATGGTTTAAGTAATACAATATTAAATTATTAATACATTATTAATGTAATGTGTTAATACATTACTAATAAAATAATACATTAATAATGTAATGCATTAATTAATTAATACATTAATACATTAAATGCATTATTAATAAATAGTATTAAATGCATTAAAGTATTTAATACATTATTACATTAATGTATTAACATTTTTAATATATTAATAATAATAAAATAATACATTAATAACATAATGTATTAATTAATTAATATTTTAATATATTCTTAATTAATATATTGTTAAAGTAATAATACATTAATTATACAATAATAAAGTATTAATACATTAATTGAAAATAACCATGGTTAATTTTGGTGAACTTTGACTTAAATATTTTAATGTATAAATGCATTAAATATTTACTACTTTAGTGCATTAAAATATTTATGTGTAAAAGAATAACGCATTAAAGTATTAATACTTTAATGTGTTCAATACTTAAATATTGTATTATACTTTAATTCTTAAATAATTATATTTTAATGTATTAAATACATTAATGCATTAAAATGTTTAATAAGTCAATAAAATATTTAATAGTATTAAATGCATTAAAGTATTAATGTATTAAAGTATTAATGCATTTAAGTATTGATGTATTAATGTATAATACATTATTTAATTATTAATACATTAAAGTATTAAAGAATTAATACTTTAATATTATTAATGTATTAATTAATTAATACATTACACTATTAATGTATTATTTTATTAGTAATACATTAATACATTACATTGTTTTATTCCTTCAACATATATTTGTCTTGGATTACCATAATCATTGTTAAATGTTGTTGACCATGACCATGCTTAACTTCTTTAAACCTTCACTATGGTTGACACCTTCACTATGTATGAGCTTCAGTGTGGTTAGCCTTTGTTGACCATGACCATGGTTGACTATGGTTGACCATGGTTAACAATGGTTAACCATGTTTGAAAGTTGTTATCCATAGATGACTATGGCTGGTCATGACCATGGTTGACCATGAATATGGATTCCATTCACCATGTTTGACCTTAACTCTGACTATGGTTGACCATTATGTCAACTATGGTTGACTATTGTTGACCATGATCAAGAGTATGGTTTGATATAGTTGACCTTGCCCGTGGTTGACTATGGTTTTCGATGGTTGAGTATGGTTAACCATGTTTGTGCTTGACATTGAGAAAAGTGTAGTATGGTTGATCATGGTTGACCTTCACCAAGGTCAATTATGGTTCACCATGAAAATGGTTGTCTATGGTTGACCTGGGTTGTAACAACCCAATTGATTTTTATTGATCATAGTTTGTTAAGTTAAATTAAATTAATTATTAAAATAAATACATTTGAATATTTTTACTATTTTATTATTTTATGGTAGGTGAGGGAATCAATGAGGGGATAAGGAAGTTGGGTAATTGAATGAGGGAGGGGGATTAGAGACAGGAGGATAAGGAAGAAGGGAGAGGAATTGGAAGGGGATCTTTTCTTTTGGGAAATTATGGAAGAAGAAGAGGGGGAGGAAGAGATTGGAAGGAGAAATTTTTTGGGGGGACTTTTACTTGGGCACTACTATTGTTGAGGATTTTGGGCTCGGGGGCTAGGAAGAAGGAAGACATAGAGGATATTCCTAGCTAGCTGGGAGGTAAATATTAAGCTTTCAGAAGTTTGGGCAAGCACAAGAACAAAGGAGAAAGGGGATCAATCAACCAAAAGTTGGAGGTCAAGGTATGTATTTTGCTAGTTGATGTGTTGTTATTATGCTGTGTAATTTATTCCTTGCATATATAAAATTATAAAACTAAATTTTTATAAATGAAACTTCTTACTTGCAGATCTTTCAGTAATATAATTTTTACTTCATATATACACAAATTATTTTCTTACATGAAAGAATAATTACAGTAGGAGATAATTATATTTTGAGGCCCTGAAATAGAGGGCGTGACAAATGGTATCAAAACTAAGATTAGGGCCTAACCACCCTTGGGACATAACCTAACCATTGTAACCAGAAATTTAAACAACCCTTAAAACTTTTAGGAAGGGCCATTAAACGATGAGTACCAACCCATATTTTGAAGATAGTCCAGAACTCAGAATCACCATAAAAACACCCCAAATAGTAATTCCAAATTTAGATGAGGATAAAATAGAGAAAAGAGTTATTCCACCCTTCCCACCTATGGTCTTAGCCACATGAACCTCTACCTGCACCTCCAAGGGACAAAGACATCATGAATAAGAGTTAGATGCCAATATATATATATATATATATTAAATTAAATTAAAAATTAAAACAAAAAGAACACAATTTTTTTTTATCGAGTCTGCGAGCCAACAGAGAATACCAAGTGTTGAAGAAAAAAATCCAAGCGTCAAGCCACGACCAAGGGAGACACCACGACGAATACCACAGGTCTACAAGCACTAAGCATCTCAAAATAAAAATGTTGGTCGTAGGCCCAATCTCCACTAGCTAGGCAACAACAATACACAACACACGCCATAGATAAGTGCCCGAGACCGAGGGAGGAGTCACATTGGAGCCCACGGGTCACCGAATGTGCACAACAGCTGCAAATCTCAAAAATCAAAATAACGAGGATGCGACTCTCAGAAATATGTTATGAACTGGCCACCGTGAGAATAGAACCAGTGACCTCCAATGGATATGCCAACAACTTTTCCAAAAAACTACAGAAGTTTCCCAGAACCTACCACATCCAAACTTGTCCACAGAGGCGGTGCATACAATCAAACACCAGGTCACCAAGAGGTGAGCTCACGTGCCCGTTAATCATTGTGCACATCACCAAAAAGTGAGGCAAGGGAAGATCCCACATGGGCAGAGAGTGCACTAGGCATAAGCTTGAACGCCAAGAGCCTCACAAGAGCTAATCCTGCAACAAGACTTAAGTGTGAAGTTTGAGATAGAGGATGTGTAAGCCTGAGTGTCAAGAGACTCGCAAGAGCCAACCTTGCAACAGGCATTTAAGTGTCATGTTCGAGTGCGAGAGAGGACTCGTAAGCCCACACACCAAGAGTCTCATAAGATCCAAGCATGCAACAGGCATTAAGTGTAAGCCCATGAACCAATAGCCTCACAATATCCAAGCCACAAGGAGAAATCCCATGAGGACGTAAGCCCTCCATGATGGTGCATATGGCCTCCTTCCCATAGTAAAGGCGAACCCCCCCCCCCCAACTTATCAACTTCGATTGTAGAGAGAATCTTCCATACTCTACGTGCAACCAACCATAGAGCCAAGAAAGTGCCCTTGAAGCAAGTCCACTAACCCTTAGTTGCTTGCAGAGAAAGAGGGAGTGTCTAGAGCGTGAATGCTCGAGTGAAGGCAAGGAGGGTAGGGTTTCATTTTCTTTGTTTTCTTTTCTTTAGAGAATGAGTGGGAGGATACATGGGCCTCATGTAAGCTCTATATCGACTTCCAAGATCCTCATGTGTCCTTTTCCACGTTAATTTCATCGTTCTTTTATTTTGTTTTAATTTATATACAACTTTTAATTATTTTATTTTTTATAAAAAAAAAATTATTTTAATTTATTATTATTTATTTATACATATATATATATATATTTAAAAGGTTAAAATTTAAAGTTTATTTTTAAATATTTTTTTTTGTAAGTTAGGGTTTTTATTAATTTCTATCAAAAAAATACAGCAGTTTGTGGATCATTTGCATACGTGGCAGTGGCGCTCTTCTGGGAAACCATCGCTACCACTTTTCCATGGTTCTAGGTGGCCATGATGCCCATATGGGAAACCACCGTTGCCATTGGTCCAAAACGGAAAATGTGTCATGCAAAAACTAAAAACTACATAGCCACGTAGGGCAGAGTGTTGACAATTGAATATAACCTCAAAGAAAAAACATGGCCATCTTTCCATGGCTGCCAAAACGAGAGGAGAACAAAGCCTGAGACAAGAAAACATTAGTAACCTGGTCCAAGCCGCGACCCGACGTAGACTTGGCACGGATGTTCTTTTTCCTTGTCGCGTTCCGCTATGGCCTGTCGATGATCTTGTAGGAAAGTCATCAGGGTGTCCACTCGACTCTAGTAGTCTACGTCCTTTTTATGTATGTTGCACATAGTCGACTTGACCTCCCCCAGGTCCTTTTTGAGGTCACTCAGAGTATCCATTATCATTGTTCGATCATCGCACCTGTCACAAAAGGGTCAAAGGTGGGTGGACTATGGAGAGTTAGAAGAGGAGGGAGGAGAGAAGGCGGGATGAGGAGGAGAGGGTGGATAGGTGGGTCAGTGACGGAGGAGGGGGGAGGTGGTGCGAAGCCCAATGAGTTACCAAGGTGGTTGAACCACTCGACCCTACATGCGTAGGGGTTCAAGAGAGGGGAGAGGTCAAGGGTGAGCTCGTAAAGTGGTTGGGAAGGTGTTGTCGCAACAACAAGAGCTAAGATAGGGAGGAAATCATCTTCTGGGGGGGGGGGATGCAGCTTTACGGGGGGGAGGAATTCGGCTTATGGATGAGGGAAATCGACTTCAGGAGGTGGGAAAGAGGCTTTATGGGGAGAGTCGGGTATGGGTGTCTTCCTTCCCCTGGCCTCATACCAGGAAACCCTTGATTTTTCCTTGCCTCTGAGTCGGGGCATGACGAGAGATAGATGCACCTTGGTAGGGAAGACTCTAAGGATCAGCGAGCCTGAAGAGAGGGGGTGCAAATGAAACCTCAAAGTCTAGTGGAGGTTGATCCAGAGACTGTTCGTGAAACTATGGAAGGGGTGAACTAGGGAGGTGTGGTTCTGCGAATTGTGAGGGGGCGAGGGAAGAAAAGAGCATCCAATCTTGACTTTAGGAGAAAGTGCGCAAGTTTGGAGCAGATGTGACCGAGGAAGCCCCCTGCAGAGCACCATGAAGACTCATGTTGTCACAAGAGTTAACTCGAGGCTGTAATAGAGCCAAGACTTAGCACATTTTTAATGAGATAATAAATCATTGCTCAGAGCTTGACCTAGATTGCTGCAAGCCAATCCCAGAGGTAACCTGAAACCTGCTTTAGAGTGTGTTTCTGACCTAATACACTCAGAGAGGGCTCTCTCAATAGCCAAAGGATTTTTACTCAAAGAATATTCAATAATCACAGTAAGAAGGCCATATTTCTTATAAGACAAGATATTTTGATAAGGTTGGTGGTTGCACAAATTTGAAAAGACCTATTGGGTGATGGAGTCAAGTGAAAACCAAAGAAAAGGGGTAATAGTGATCATGTTACTTGAGGGAAATGAGGCAAAGTAATTCTATCTTTCAGCAATCGATAATCAAGATATGGTAGCAAAAAATAAAAGGAAAAGACCATCACAGTGAAATCATCTTACAAGGATGAATTTTCACTACAACTTTAGAGGAAAAATACTAGAGGCCAATAACTAGGTGCAGAGCACTAATCTTGAGCGAATTCTGACTAGTCATCATTGAAACACAACACATATCAACCATTTGTAAGGAGCATGGAAAATGAATTCCAAACAAATTTTAACTCGGTTGATAAAAGAAGAGATATACAATATGAATGTAACAAGAGGGACAACATATTGAAGGAATCAACCGTGATGAATCTCACATATCAAGTGAACACATGTCTCCAGCATTATGGTATTCCAGATTTTCAAAATAACTCAGTTTTCAATAGAATCCCTCTGCAAAATATGCCCCCCCCTCTCTCATCAAAGAGATATACAATACATAATACTTCAGTGTATAACAGATGAGAAACTACCTCAAAACTGATTGAGAAACAAACTGGCAGTTGTTTTACTGAAATCTGGGCGCGTTCCTACATTTCTGGGCTATGTTTGCAATGTCATCTTGCGGGGAATGTTTGACTACCTTACTGAGCTCTAAATTCGTTTCTGAATATACCACTAGAAATCTTAGGATCTATAGATGTCAATAGACTATTCAAACATGTAAAATGACCTCTCCAAGGTTGAGCAAAGTGAGTTTTCCCACACGCATTTTTTTTGGAAAAACCTGTGATTTCGGTGGCTAACAGGCCAAAAATAGGGGTATCTTAGCCACTGAAAGTCCTGGCTTTCGACAGCTAATAGTGTGATTTCAGAGCACCGTAAGCCACTGAAAGTCCCGAAACCCCGATTTCATCTTTCAAGTTTCAGGGAAATGGAGCAATGGTCAAAATCTAATGTTGGCCAAACCCCTGATTGCTGAAAACCTGAAATGGTGACGTGGCATTTATGTAAAACCTTATTATAGCGATTTTATTGCCGTTTATTGCATTCTTTTAGTACCTCCTTGTGACTTGATTTCTGGGTAAAAATGCATCTACACTTTTGGCAGCTAAGGTCATATGAAACCTGAGATTTAAGCTACCGAAAGTCTACACTTTTGATAGCTAAACACTATAAATTTTTTCCTCCTAATCTACTGAAAGCCAAAATTTCAAAATTTGTTCCAACAACTCCCATGCCGTAGAGCTTACAATTTGTGTGGCCTGTGGGATTCAAATGGAGAATGGAGGGTGGCGACGGAAGGTTTAAACTCATGAGGTTACTGGAGTGGGGTGACAGAGTTGGACGAATGCCAAGTGGCATGCAGCCTAGCCAGGTGGCCTCCTCATGTTGTGTGCAAATCATTGACTCGGAGGCACCCCATCCAAGGGTCGATATTTGGTGTGGGATATGTTACTATAGGCAATGACTATGGGGTGAGAGGGATCTGTGTATGGGGAGCCAAAGAAGACTCCTTCTTCCAACTCGACACCAAAAGTTTCCAACAAGTCCGCAACTTGATTTGTCGTTCTTCTTACATGAGATGGGAGGATTACCTATTGAGGTTGGAGGATTGATTTAATTCTGCATAGTCCATTCATGAGTCTCTAGCTTGGAGATATTTTCTTAGGGTTTTCCCCGTTGAGCATATGTGAGAGGAGATTTGTAACAATTTGTGAGTCGCCTTCTGCGATGACGAGGAAAAGATCTTGCTATGTGGCCTCTTGTAGACCACATAGGAGGCCCCATATTTCCGCAACGTTGTTGGTGTTGTGCCCAATATTTCCTTCCATGATATGGAGGATTTCTCCTTTACTATTTCAGATGATTTCTCCATAGCCTACGGGTCCCAGATTCCCTTTGGAGGCCCCATAAAAATTTAGTTTGTAGCAGCCTCTAGGCAGAGCTTCCCAATGAGTGGGGCTATGCTTGTGACCTACAACAACAAGAGGCGTATCAGGGGTGGGGTGGACATTGAGAATCCAGGCGTTGAGGATCATATTCTCATTTGGTGGGCCACTTATATCCTATTCCGTCCAGGGGTGCAAAGAGAGTGTTTCATTGATATTGGTGTGGATTGTGAGCCACACTTCTTGCCAGGTCTTGGTAACTGATTTAAATATTCGTCTGTTCCTTTCTTTCCAGATTTTCCAGAGAATGAAACCCAGTAGCAGCTTCCAAATTCTATTGAGGATAGGGGAATGCAAGGTCATTCTTCACCACTCTTGGATAGTTTGCCTAATACCTGTACGGTTCCTGTCTGTAGTTCTCATAATGCTGGCACTGTGATCCCATATGCATGAACTGTATGTGCACAATTTTAGGATATGGTTTTGAGTTTCTTCCTCTAAGCCGCATAACTAACACCAGGAAGGACGGATGAACCCCCTTTTGCTTAAATTGTCCCAGGTGATAATGTTGTTGTGGGCCACTAGCCAGAGGAAGGTGGTAATTTTCGGCTAGGATTTCGTGTCCCAAATATTTCTCCACACCTCTTCCCAAGGCAAGGTTTTGTGACCGGCTTTTATGTGGTAAGCTTCTTGAATGTTGAAGGCACCTGTGGTGGAGTGTCCCCATCTAAGAATATCGTACCCTTGTTGAATTAAAATTTTCCTTGAATCGAGATTCTCCTGCAAAGGATGGATTTTTAGCTCTAGGGGTATGTTTAGGTTCTTGTGAGAGTTTTTCCAGGTGCGCCAGATTTCCCCTGGGATAGTTGGGTTCCAGAAATATGCCACTTTGTGGAGTCCAGCTACGGTTGTGAAGGGGACGAGGGCACTGAGAGTCAAATCGATTTTGAGGGTTGGGATTTGCTTCCAAGAGTCACTCCAAAAGAGAGTCGAAGACCCACTTTGCAGTTCTCAGAAAGAGTGGTCTGTGATCTGTCCTTGATTATTCCTGGCCACATTCAAGATGAGAGAACCTGGGATTTGATGACTCCACCTGATGAGATCTTTTTCCAAGATTGTGGGAGTGTAGTTTTTCCTCCAAAGATGTTCCCAAAGGTCTTGTGGTCTCTTTAACCATCTCCACCTAATTTTGGCACTGAGGACCTTGTTGGGAATGGTCAGGTCTCTAAGGTCGAGGCCCCCTGCTTTCTTTGGATTACAGACATTTTTTCATCTTACCAGGGATATTTTGCACCCTTCTTTCTTTCCCAACTGAGAAAGTTTCTTTGAATAGTTCTTAAGGTATTGAGGATAAAATTTGGGGTCACCATGGTAGAGAAAGTGTATATAAGGATATCTTGAAGGACTGAATTGAGGAGGATGAGGCGACTAGGAAGATTGAGGGAACGAAAGGTCGAAAGGGAGAGTCTATTTCGAAAGTTGGACAACAAGGAGTCCCAGGATGCGTTTCTTAGTGGGTTGTTAATGAGGGGAATTCCCAAGTAGACGGAAGGGAGAACACTTCAAGAGAAACCTAGGATTTGTTTGAGGTGATTTTGGATCTCAATAGGTGTGTTGAAGAAGAAGACTTGGGATTTGGTCAAATTCACCTCCATGCTCGAAGCTTCGCAAAAGAGGTGTATGATAGATTTGAAGCGAAGGGTTTATTTCACTGTAGACATTTCCATTAGAAGTATATCATCCAAAAATTGGCTATGCGAGATGGGGGGAGAGATTCCATGGGGGGAGAGGCCAGAGAGAGAGTTATCCTTGATAGCCACTTTGATAGTGTGACTCATCCCTTCTGCCACAAGGATTAAAAGGAAAGGAGAGAGCGGGTCCCCTTGTCTTATTCCTCTTGAGGGGGAGAAGGTTTTAGAAGGAGCGCCATGGATGAGGATGGAAAACAAGGGTGGAGAGGTAAGGTTGACAATCCAGGAGACCCAAATGGGATCAAAGCCAAAGGTGAGGAGAGTTGATCTTAAATAGCTCCATCTTAACTTAACAAATGCTTTAGAGAGATCCAATTGTAGGAGCATACATTGAGTTTTGGTCGAGTGTAGTGAGTGGATACTTTTGTGAGCTAGGATTACGTTGTCCAGGATTTGTCTTCCTTCCACATAACCAGATTGTTCCGGGGAGATTAGGAATGGTAGGATGGGGAGATGGGAATGGTAGGAAGGTTTCAATGATATTCATTAGGATTTTGTATATGACGTTGCAGAGGGAAATGGGCCTGAAGTGTGAGCGAGAAGTAGTGTTGTTTTCATTGAGTATGCGGGTGAGAAAAGTCACATTGAGGGCTTGGAGGACCTTCCCAGATCCTTTAGAGTCCTCGATTATTTCCCAGACATCTTCACGGATGATGCCCCAACAATAGTGGAAGAAATATGAAGTGAAACCATTTGGCCCCGGGGCTTTGCCCAACAGGGTAGCATTAAGAGATTGATCGGCCTCCTCCTGAGTGATCGGTCTCATGAGGGCCTCATTTTGATCTTTAGTGACCTCCTTGGGAATGTTCTTGAGGATGCACACGATAGCCCGTGAGCGGTTTGTTGGGGGTTCCGTTAGAATATTTTGGTAGAAAGAGAGCATTTGCTTCTCTATATCAGCATGTTGTTGAATCCATTTTCCATGCTCTGAGACTAGGTGACTGATGCGATTTGTTTGACATCGTTGAACCATGGATATGTGGAAAAATTTGGTGTTTTTTTCCCCCTCTTTTAGCCTTTGGATGTGGGATTTTTGTCTCGAGAGTGTTTCTTCCTGCTCCCTTCTTTCTGTGATCTGGTTGTTTAGTAGAGTCTCCTTTTTTTTAGGACTTTCGTGAGTCCTTGAGTTTGGATCTGTTGTTGGAGAATCAGCATTTGCTGATTGAGGTGCTCCGATGCTTGAAAGATGTCACCAAAGGTTGACTTATTCCAGGATTTTAGATGCAGTTTGAAGTTTTCAAGCCTTTGTTGGAATCGATACATCGGGGTTCCTATTTGGATGGTTTCTTCCTCCCACCATTTCTTAATGTTTGCTTGGAAATTTGTGTGTGTCAACTGGAATTTTTCAAAGAAAAAAGATTTTCTTCCTAGGGTACCACTGATGCTGATAGTTAATATTATTGGCCAATGATCTGATCCCAGGGTGTTGATGACTATGGCATTCCAATCTACTCGAAATGTGTTCAGATCTCGAGCGTCTGTTCGACCATATGAAAGCCCCGTTGTCTGTTCCTACGTCAATTAGTTTCAAAAGGCCTATGGTGCGATTGAAGAGCTTACTGTCATTTCCCAGAATGCGAGTGTCCCCCTTTTTTTCCTCCATCCCTGTGACCATGTTGAAGTCTCCCCTGAGAATCCAGCTTGGGAAGCCTATGTGGTTGTCTATCCAGTCCAAGTGTTGGAGGAAAGATTCCTTGTCTCCTAGTATGGGGGGACCATAGATGTTTGTGATGTAGCCGTGTTTGTTTGAGCCAATAAGGCGAAAGGAGGTTGTGATGGTCGATTTAGAGGTGAAAAAACTATCAAGTAGGACTGTAGTTGGATTCCATATCATCGCTAGGCCTCCAACTACCCCCCTGGCATTCACTTCCACATGCAGGGCCTGCTTCCAACATCTTTGAAGAGTAGCGTGCGCTTCCTCTCCCACACATTTCGTTTCCTGTAGAAGAAGTATGTCTGGTTGTTCCTTGTTGATTCTTTCTTTGAAAAAACCTTCCAAGATAGCATCTTCATGAGGATGATGGGGGCTGGAGGGGAGGGAAGTTGTCTAAGATCAAATAAATTTGACATGAGTTAACGAGAGAGTTACTGACATCTTGGATGAGTTGGTGTTTCAGTTTTCTGCCCCTCTTTTTCTAATCTTTTGTGGGCTTGCGTTGTTCCTTTGAATTTTCTTTTTGTATTCCCAGATTTGTAATGGCTCAGGATGATCCTCTTGATGAAGAGTTGAGAAAGTCTTTGTGCACTTTGCGCAGTTGGTAAGGTGGTATGGTATACAATTAATTTTTATGGTAGTATTTCTCTAGATGTGTCATATCTATACCTGCTATCTCTTGATCCTCCAAGTCTGTGTCTGCATCTCCCATTTTCGGGCCAACATTAGGAGGGAGGGAGGTCATTGTGACTGGTGGTTGTGTGGAAGAATGGGCTGGGGGATAGGAAATGGAAGAGTTTTGACCGGTCACAGGGGTTGTCAGAGGGTTGGTGGAAGAGGAGGGGGTATCCAAGGGGGTTTGAAGGGATTCAAAGGAGTTCTTAGTAGGGGTTTTGCGGGGGGGGGCTAGGGAGGGTTCTCTCTTGGCTTGATTTATACGTTGACCAATGACCCGGGTGAAACTATTTATGGATTTGTCTGGATCTTCCAGAGAATAATTGGGGGTGTTATTAAAGGGGCATTCTCGGAAGATATTTCCATGCTTGTGGAATTTACGACAACGAAAGGGGATGTTATCATAATCAAAGGTTTCATACCATTCATCATCTTGATAATCCAGGGTGATGGTGTTGGGGAGGGGTTTTGAAATATTTAAATAGACACAAATGTGGGCATAAGAACTGTACCTTCATTGTTTGGTCACCTCCGAGGCTTTGATGTAGATGCCAATGGTGTTTCCAATTCCTGCGAGGATCTCTTCCAGCCAAAATTCCTGTGGGAGCGAATATAATCTCAGCCAAGGAAAAGTGTGGGTGAAGCCTTCCTTTTCTGGGATGAATCTCTCCGTCCAGAAATTGACAAAAAGGCCTGCCAAGTTATAGAATTATGGCCCTCCTTCGAAGATTTGATTTCTATCCTCCAGGTTATGCAGTATGATCACAAAGAATCCTTTTGATCCAAGTTGGAGGTCATAGTTACCCTTGGGTTTCCACCAGGGTTGAATCCATTTGACCAAGTCCTTTTCTAAAGCCCATAATCCCAGGAATTTCCCTATTAGGGAGAAATCCCTCATGTATTGTTTCTGATCTTCTATTCTTGGAGAGATGATGTATTTAGGAGCTATCAGGACTTGCAGAATGCATTTTCTGGGTTCCCAAGTGTGAGTAGGTTTTGAGTCATTGTCTTCTGGGTCAATTTCCATTGGTTTCTCCTTTGACATTTATTCCTTTGATATTATTTGTTGCATGCCCTCCAGGATTTTGAAGGTCGGGCGTTTGGAGTGATTGGAGCCATGCTCCTTTGATGTGATAGACTATAGGAGGGGGGGGGGGAATCCCCCCTCCCTCGGCCTCCATGGATGCGACAGTGGAAAAGAGGGTGGTTGGTTCTCTAGGGTGAACCCTAAACGTAGAGAAACATATGTTCCAATTCGTAAAACTAAGAGTTTATTTTTAAATATTAATACTTTAAAATTTATTTATTTTTAACAAAAGTTTAAAATAAATAATTTTTTTGTTATTAGTGAATTATATAGCTACATAGCCTGCGGGGGCAACTCAATTGGCAAGTGTCGTTCTATGAAGTGTTATGTTTGATGAGGTTTCGCGTTCAAATCCCCCCGACTTACCTATGCTTGCGAAAGGGGAATATGAATGGCACCTGGAGGTTATAATGGTCATGGTAAGAATCGACCCCATGTCATGCGAGTACGAGACCAACCAGTTGTCGATTTTGCTAGATACAAAAATAAATAAAAAATTATAAGCTACATAGTTAATAAATTATGGTTATATATATATAAGTTTATTATTAATATATATTTAATAAAGGGGCTTACAAATGTATAAAGGGCTTAACATTTAAAAAAAAAGGGATTTAAAATAAAAAGTTGTATATATATAGTTCTTAAAACAATGGGCGGATTTATATATATTATAAGGGCTAAATTTATAGGAATCATAATTATATTTTAATGGAAGAGTAACAAACTAATTAATGTTGATAAATTAATTGAATATAATTGATCTATATAAATTAATTATAATGATTAATAAATTGATCACTTATGAGATTAGGTGTGTTATAATTAAAAATATGATAAGGGTCATTGATATGAGTGGTGCATGTTAATATATGGAGAGTTTATATGCTTGATCAAATAGGTAAGTAAGAGAAATGTATGAGTACAATGTATCTCTAGCATAGATAGTAAGGTAAGAGAGTTAGTAGATTACCCAGACAAAGTTACTAAGCTTATAATCTTTTTACTCTGACCTTTAACCACTTACCTTATGGGAGTAATGTCTATTTACAGACAAGTATAAAGAAACTTACACCTAACCTTATGTTTCCATGTATAAGTTTGAATAAAAACTATAAATCACTAAAGATTTTCTAATAATATTTGGCCGAATGTAGAGATTGAATCAGTCAAGATGGTTAAGACTAGGGTAAATTGAGGCCAAGGGGCATCGTTGCAAGGAACACCAACGTCAACATTGCCACCACCATCGCCTAAATTAGATATCATTTTTCACTCCATATAGTCTATTAATGAGACATTAATGGGACACTATTAAACAGATGTCGAAGTGGAACCCACACCATCTGGAGTGGGTAACCCTGAAGCGTCGAGTGACTCAGAGGGAGGGCCTCAACTAGGGTACATCAGCAGAGAACTACAGAAGATCAAAATCCCATAGTTTGTTGGGGGTCGTGAAAGTGAATGTGCAGAGGCCTGGTTGGAAAGAATGATGTTATTTTTCGTCTTAAGAGACTATGCTTCCACATCAAAGGTGAAGATAGCGATATTCCATTTAAGGGACAATGCCTTGAACTGGTGGGGTAATCTAGAGAGGTAGTTGTACCTTACCCTAGACATCGTCTCATGGGAGATTTTTGAGGAAAGGTTTCGAAGGAAATATTTTCGTTCTTACTATGAGAAACAACAGGTTAGAGCATTCCATGCTCTAGTTTAGGGAAACAAGACTATGGAAGAGCATGAGATCAGGTTCATGGATTTAGTAAAATATGTCTCGTACATGAATATCGATCAATGAAAATCATAATTTTTTGTGTACGAGTTAAACCCTAAGATAAGGGCCATGGTATGGATGTGGAAACCATCGTCAGTAGCTGAAGTAGTTGAAAATTATCATTATACGAAGGAGAATATGAGCTTAAACAGAGGTATGAGATCAACTGTTCAATGACATCCTGGATTCATGGGGAAGGCCCCTAGGGATTTCTCCATGGAAGGAAGCTCTAGTCTACCTCCTTATGGAAGTAGAGTCTCACCTACAAAAATTACAACAGGTATTTTAATGGTAGTGAGTGTCGCATCCCACTCCTCTCCAATGACGAAGGAAGGTAAATGACCTTCTCAAGGAGAAACAAGTAGGAGCAGGGGCTCAAGGGGAAGGAACTCATTTCAGAGGTGTTCAGAGGGAAGCACCTAGGTTCCACCCCAGGTTACTTGTTGGGGGTGTGGAGGTCCTCATTACCAGCCTGATTGTCTAGAGTCACAAGCAGGATTTGTGCATAGAGAAGGAAATGCCCCGATGATAATAGCGAGTAGTAGCCACTTGATTTATGCAGTGGTTAATAATCGCTACAAAGAGCATCAATCCACTATGGTGGAGTCCTCAGGTATGCTACATCATGTCAATGTTAACATTTTATTTGATTATGGTGCTACAAATAGTTTCATTTCACCTTTTGCAATAGAAAAGTGTGGGTTGGCATCCTACGAGCACGATGACTATAAACAAATTGAGATGGCTTCGAGGGAAAAACAAGCAGTAGGACCTAGCGTCGATAATTGTCTAGTAGACCTCGGAGTGTGTACTACTAGGTTGAAGGTGTGTTCCACTGCTCTAGGGACGTATGAACTAGTCATTCGAACGGATTGGGTAGAATCCCACCGAGCTATGGTAGATTGTTTCGCGAAAAGGGTGATTTTTGTTGACGATGAAGGAAGGTCAGTAGAGATCCATCGTGAACGGAGGAAGGTGTCTCTACACTTTATCTCAACCATGAAGTTTCAACATCGCATGAGGAAAGGTTGTCGATTACATGTAGTGGAAGTAGTCAATGAAGGGAAAGCACCCTCCATGGATCAATATCCAGTATTGTCAGAGTTTGAGGATGTTTTTCTGAAAGAGTTTCCAGGGTTACCTCCTGAGAGGGAGCTTAATTTTACCATTGAGCTAAAACCGTATGTGGAGCCAATTTCAAAGACACCGTATAGGATGACAACACCGAAACTTTTTGAGTTGTACATGTAGTTGAAGGAACTACTTGACTTAGGGATAATAAGGCCTAGTGTCTCACCTTGGGGTGCACCAATATTTTTTTTCAAGAAGAAGGGTGGTTCCTTATGACTATGTATAGATTACAAGGACTTGAACCATTCTACAATAAAAGATAGGTATCCAATGCCACAGATAGATGATCTCTTTGATCAAATGAAAGGAGCAAACATTTTCTCAAAAATTGATATGTGATCAGGGTATCACTAGTTGTAGTACCTTTTGGTTTGACCAATGCACCAATAGTATTCATGAGCCTCATGAATGTTGTATTCTAAAGGTACTTAGACCAATTTGTATACATCTTTTAGGATGATATCCTCATCTATTATAGGAACAAAAGAGAACATGAGGAATGCTTCTGAGTTGTGTTGTCATGCCTTAGAGAGAACAAATTGTATGACAAATTATCGAAGTTTTATTTATTCCAAAAAAATATTAACTATTTAGGTCATATCATTTCCGGTGAAGTAATATCTATGGACCCAGAAAAGGTGAAGGACATTATGGAATGGCCAGTGATGAAAAATTCTCATGAGGTGAGAAACTTCATGGGGCTAGCTGGTTATTATCAAAGTTTTGTGGAAGGGTTCTCTAAGATAGAAAAACCCATAAACACATTCCAATGAAAGGGGGTCAGGTATGAATGGATAGAAGAATGTGATATTGCATTCATCGAGATTAAGAGGTTATTAACCAATGCACCAATTATGTGAGTTCCATATATGGAAAAATACTTCAGAGTCTATGCAGATGCCTTGAAGCAAGGATTTGGAGCCATGCTAATGCAGGATGGGGGAGTGATAGCATATGCGTCAAGAAATTTGAAGCAACATGAGGAGCTTTACTCTACTCACGATTTAGAGTTGACAACTGTAATGCCAACTCTGAATCTTTAGAGGCATTATCTAGTGGGGCGAATGTTTGAGCTCAAAACAAACCATGAAATATTAAAGCATCTCTTCACTCAAAGGGATCTCAGTGCTAGGAAGAGGCGATGGAGTGAGTACGATTTTGGAATTTTTTACATAAAGGGAAAGGAGAATGTGGTCATGGATGTCTTGAGCAGGAGACCATGTGTATTCTACTTGGTACCCTTAAAAGTTAATATGAGGTAGTGAGTGTTGGGGAAACTCCTTGGATATAGTTGGTATTTAAATGTTACTTCAACCCTCTAGAGTAGGAGGAAATCAGGTCAAAATTATGAAAGATATAAACTGGAAACAGATGGATTACTAAGATACCTAGAAAGGATGTAAATCCCCAAAGGCAGGGATATTCAAAGCATCATACTTAAGAAATCCCATAAAGAACTTTATTGTGGACATTCAGGTGTGAAGAAAATGTATGTAGACATGAAGAGACATTTCTTCTGGGTAGGCATGAAGCGTTATGTTGTCCGTTTCATCACCAATTTCCTAAAGTATCAACAAGTGAAGGCTAACCACCACCACCCGACAGGTCTCCTACAACCGCATGATGTTCCTATGTCCAAGTGGGAAGTCATTTATATGGATTTTGTTGTGAGATTTCCGCTCACATCGCATAGACGAAATACCATTCTTGTGATAGTTGATAATTCTACCAAGAGTGCTCATTTTATTCCAATTAGAAACACTTATGATGTCACTAATGTGGCATGCATTTTTATAAGTGAAGTCATCCATCTGCATGGGTTACCCAAGAAGATCATTTCATATAGGGACTCCCGATTCACATCTAGGTTTTGGACAAGTTTGCAGTTAGCATTGGGAACTCAGTTGAAATTAAGCACAACATATCATCCCAAAACAGATCGACAAACTGAGAGAGTAAATCAGGTTATGGAAGACATTCTTAGGATGTGTGTTATGGATAATCAAACTCATTGGTATAAGTACCTACCTTTGGTAGAGTTTGCCTACAATCACATTTTTCATAGCTCCATTGGAATACCACCCTATGAGTATTTGTATGGAAGGCCATGCATGACACCATTGAGTTGGGAAAGGTTAGAAGACTGAGTGACAGTCGGGCCATAATTGATTCAAGAGATGGAGGAACATGTGATTCAGAGTAGGCAACGACTAAAGGAAGCACATGATAGACATAAAATTTGTGTTGATGCACATGAAAGACCAAAATTATAAAGTGGAAGATCAAGTTTTCATTTGTATTAGTCCTAATAAGAGAACCATTTGTTTTGGGAAGGGGAAAATGTTTTCGCCTCGATTTATAGGACCATTCAAAATCCAAGAGAGAATTGGACCCATTTCCTATCGTCTTGTACTGCCACCCCACTTGAATAAAACTCATAATGTTTTTCATGTATCTGTTCTATGTCATTATGGTTCTAACGAATCTCATAAACAGAATTGGAAGGAATTGCAGGTCTCGGATGTAGGAACCATCATGGTCGAACCATTGTGCATATTGTACCATGGGGTGTGACAACTCAGGAATCGTCTGCTAGACCAAATTAAGGTCCAGTGGGACAAGTATATCCCAAGATATGCTACTTGGGAGGATGCCAAGACCTTATGATGATATCATCCCTCACTTTTTTGACCACCTCGGGGATAGGTTTCCCGAAGGTTGGGTGTATGTAATGACACCTTTTGACTTAGACAACTAGAATTACTTAAGGCCTAATCATATTTTATTTTCTATTTAATATGAAACTCTTAGTGATACAATTGAAATTTTAAGGCATATGGACCTATGTGAATGTCAATTCTATGAATGTTTATCATTATTTGAATTATGATGGATATTGTGCAACCTATTTCTAACTTGAAATTTTTAAAATTTAAAGTTGTTGGTACGTGGATACCGAATTGGGGATATGATTAAATGAACTTGCATGATAATAATGCATGGATATGTATGAGTTTGTGTTATAGACTAATTTGTAGGTCAATGGGCTATGAAATATCCAAAGGATAATAATAATAATAATAAAATATTGATGTCGTGAAAATCAACCAAGAAACAATATGGTATGAATATTTGTATGTGAAATTGTGTTGGTTCAAATCAATTTCTATGATATGTGGACAAGTGTAGGTTTTCCAGGTGGCGAGACTGCCAGAAACTAAACATACGATGAAAAAAATCCCAACAACACAATGCCACAGTATGGTCCATGGTAGGGTGTTGACCTTAGTTCTATTAGGAGGGGTGGAGGCATTTCCCACCGTGTATCCTCTGAACACTGGATTCTCGAGAGGAAAGTGTTAGTTCACGCTCCCCTAGACATGTGATGATGATTGGTAGTTGTCTTCTAGGGAAGCTTGGTCAAGAGAGTTGAGACTTCTACTTACGGGTTCTATCTGGAGTTAGGTCAATATAGTTGATGCTCCAATACAGTCCAGTGGAGGAAGGATAGGGAAGGAATATGGAAGTAGGTTAGGGAGGAAGGATGACTATATGTAGTTGAGAGTGTGTGGAGTCTCCACCTTATAGTAGAATTTATTTATTTCCTCTTGTTCATATATGTGTGTGTACATTTATACTTGCTTAACTGAACTACAATTATCTAAGTGAATGTTGCTTGTGCTGAATTATTATAATTGAGGGGTTTTTGAAAATATTTTAAATGGTTTAATAGTCTTTATGAAATTAATGGAGTTATTGATTGGATTAAACACACACAAGAATTAATTTAGGTTTCATAATTATTTTCATTAGTACATGTGTGAGTCATGTATGTGCTATCTAGGCTTGCATGCCTTGCACATGTATACTATTATGTATAAGTGTTTTAAACTAATGATGTCGTTTATCTGATAAGGATGTAGGAATCATGTATCATTACCCTTGTATTGTAAATTACTCTAACTTCGGGATGAAGTTTTTTGAAGGTTTAGCGTATGTAACAACCCAATTTATTTTATTGATCATAGTTTTTTTAAGTTAAATTAAATTAATTATTAAAATAAATACATTTGAATCTTTTTACTATTTTAGTATTTTATGGTAGGTGAGGGAATTAATGAGGGGATAAGTAAGTTATTAAATTGAAAGAGGGAGGGGGATTCAAGAGAGGAGGGTAAGGAAGAAGGGAGAGGACTGGGAAGGTGGTCTTTTCTCTTTGGGAAATTCTGGAAGAAGAAGAGGGGGAAGAAGAGATTGGAAGGAGAAATTGTTTTGGGGGACTTTTACTTGGGCACTGTTGTTGTTGGGGGTTTTTGGCTCGAGATCTAGGAAACCACAAGGATTCCTGGAGATACGGAGTTAGAGAGGCTATTCCTAGTTGGTTGTGAGTTGACTATTCATTTTTGGGCAGTTTGGGAAAGAACAAGAATAAAGGAGCAAGGTGATAAATCAACCTGAAGCTTTAGGTCAAGGTATGTATTTTACTGGTTGATATGTTGTTATTATGATGTTTTTATTATGTTGTCTATTTACCAGTTTATTCCTTGCATAAAGAAAATTATAAACTAAATTGTTGTAAATGAAACTTCTTACTTGTAGATCTTTCAATAATATAAATTTTACTTCATATATACAAAAGTTGTTTTCTTACATGAAAGAATCATTACTATAGGAGATAATTATATTTTGAGGCCCTGAAATAGAGGGCCTGACAAGGGTTGACTATGGGTGACCATGCCCATGGTCGACCTTCGTAGACCATGTGGAGATGCTTATGTTGGACCATGTTGATTATGTTTAACCATGGTTTACTATGGCACTATCACATTGAAATGTTTATCAAGTTTTGTTCATCACATTGTGACATTACGTTTTGTTCGTCAGATGACATCATAAAGTCATGGTTATCAAATTGTGACATAGGGTTTTAGTTTGTCACAATATGGTATTGGAATAGGTTTGTTACATTTTTACACTAGGTTATGTTCGTTAAATTTTGGTGTTGGGAAATGGTTATCTCATTTCAATATTGGGCTATGTTTGTCACATTGGGACATTGGTTTGCATACATCACATTGCAACAATGGGTTATGGTCGTCACATTGTGACATCTGTAAATGTTTATCACATTATGATGTTAGGATATTTGTATCACATTACAATGATGAGGCTATTTTCATCACATTATGATGATAAGTCTATGTTCGTGACACTGCAACAATATGGCTATGTTCATCACAAAGTGATGACGAGGCTATGTTCATCACATTGTGACGCTACTATGTTTGTCAAAATGTGGCACTATTACGTTCATCACATTGCAACAATATGGATATGTTCATCACATTGCGATGTTGATAAATGGTCATCCCATTGCAGTGTTAGGCTATGTTTGTCACATTGCGACATTGGGTTGTGTACATCACATTGAGACAATGGGTTATGTTCATCGCATTGCGACATGTGGAAATGTTTCTCACATTAGAACGTTAGGATATTTGTATCACATTTGGGTGATGAGGATATGTTCATCACATTACAAAGATGAGGCTATGTTCATCACATTGCAATAATATGGCTATGTTCGTTAGATTGTGACGATGAGGCTATGTTCATCACATTGTGATGGCGGTCTTATCTTGTCACATGATATTTGTGTCACATTGCGCCAAAGATTCCATGTTCATCACAAGATATTTGCGTCACATTACGACAACAAGGCCATGTTTATCACATTGAAAGGACAAGTCTATGTTCGTCACAGTGCAATGATAAGCAGGGATGACTTTAGGGGATAAATTTCACTCATGGGCTAATTTTCCATGGTTTTTCAAAAAACAAGATTCGTTATTTTAAAATTACTTTACCTTAAAAATCGCCAAAATTTTATAAAAACTATATAAAATACTTATAAATTTGAATATTTTTAAAACAATATTGCCAAACATTTATAGTTGACATATAAAGGATTAGCAATATTCGCCAAAGTTTCTACATTTTAAAATAAATTTCCATCCTTAAAATCATCCCTAATGATAAGGATGTTTTCGCCACATTGCGATGGTGGGGCAATGTTCATCAAAGGATATGTGTGTAACATTGCGATGAAAGGATATTTGCATCGCACTGCGATGATGAGGCTATGTTTATTACATTGCAACAACAAGGCTATGCTCGTCACAGTGCAACGATAAGTGTATGTTCGTCATATTGCAACAACGAGGCTATCTTCTTCACATTGCAACAACAAAGCTATATTTCTCACAATACAACGATAAAGGTATGTTCATCATTAAGACCCATATACTAAAAATAATAGATTTTACTTAAACAAATTTCATTAGAATAAAAACCCTATAAAATAATGAAAAACTTAAAATATAGTTTATTACTATTATTCCATTATTATGACTAAAATTAATTTATTATTTTATTTTTATTATTTTGAAATAAATCCTAATAAAAATAACCCTAACTCTAATAACAATTAACCATGATTATTTTGGTCACTTCCTTTTACACAACGCTGTGAATTTCCAATCACTAAATGAACATGGAAATCACACACAAACTTGTATTTATGTAAAGATCATAGAACGGGGGACGTCTACAAGGATTTTCAATTCCTAAAAGGGGAATATAAATAAACTAAAGCATGATGAAATGTGAATCGAGTTATCCATTTTGAAATGGAATTCTATGAAATTAGATTGTTTCATTGAAGAAACATGTTGGTTGCAAAGAAATTTTAGATAATCTAAGGGAAAGTATAGATGTGTAGTTTTTCATGAAAAATAATTAAATGTGAAACATAAATTTAGATGGAACAAAAACACAAGATTGTTTAAAACAAAAGATATTTTAAAACATGATTATCAAATTTATTATATAAAATTTATTAAAAAGAAAATCTTATTTGAACTAATTATAAAATATAATATACAATTTGTTGTGAAAACGTTAAAAAATGCAGCTTCACTTACCATATTAAAATTCAAATATTTAATCACTTCTCAATACACTCAATGTCAAGCTTAATTACTTAAAAATAACCACTTCTGAATACACCCATTGTAGTTTAATTAATTAAAAGAAAAACGAAATGATGATAATGATCAATGCACAAAGTCAAGTTGGAATCATTCAAAATGGAAGACATTAATGTGGATATCCATTAACAAATATATATTTTATGTTACATTAATCTTTGTAATCTGATAAAAAAATTACTATTAATTATTATCAGGTAGAAAGGCATTTTCGCATTTTCGAGAGCTCGTTGAAGAAATTGTAACACCTTCCTATTTAAATTTAAAATTACACATAAATTTAGATTATATAAATTAACATAAATATTGAGATATCAAATCTATTTAGATGGAAATTTTGAGATATCAAATCTATTTAGATTAAAAAAGATTTGTGTTACATAAAAATTTAATTTCAAATTAATACGGAATAGCTTATATATTATGAGGTTTTAAAACATTTTCAACTATGAAAGTTTTGTGGTAAATATCTATAACTTCATACATTAACAACAATTATATACATTTAAAGTGATTTTACAAGATAAAAAAATTCAATATCTGTAATATAACAGAAAATTGTGATGACAACTTTAAACCAATTTTTTTATCTTGTCTTCAGCTGAATGATTGGTTGAAGACGTAGATTATACATACTCTTATGTATTATCAAGGAATGCACCATTTGAGTCGACATGTATGCCCAACATTTTAGATCTACAACTAGGTTCAACAGACTCCCATCTTGTAGTTATTTATTGTGGCAACAACCTCTTGATAATCTTTGTGGTCCTCAAGCAAAGAGTTTCTCTCTTTGTCAAATTGAAGTCATAAATATAAGTATGTCAACATCCTATAATTTTAATAGGTCAGTGCCACGACGAATTAAATTTTGACCCTTTCTTTTTTTCTTTCCACTGACATGATTGTCAACCGCCATCTCTGACTTGTACACATCATTGAATGGGTTTGTACCTATTGCACACCAATGCACTTTAATTTCTATAACATCTTATTTTTCTTTATCGAGCTTTATAACCTTAGAGATCCATAATTGATAACCATGTGGATCTTCAGTCACTAAGGCTACAATCATGCAACCCTCCTTAATATGATGTATCTAACCCCTGTAAAGGTTTTCCATTGCTTCAGGTTGTGCACACGATCTTCTAGAACCAATATACATTTCTCTTTCCTCTACTTGTGAAAATGCAATAATACCTTGATATTTTTGTTGTTCAAAATTGTTTCTTTCTTCATGTTCATTTGGCATATTTTTTGGTCAATTAAATGATGTATTACAAAATGTATCTTCATTTGTTAAGATTGGAATGATGTCACTTTGATGATTGAAAAAATATTCCTATCAAATAGAACAAGTATCTTCAAAGTACTCATATGTATATTTAATGGACTTTTTTAATTTTTTCTAAGAATTCAGAATAATCTATATCTCTATTATGCCTTCATGAATTTAGGATTACATCAACTAATTGTGGGTAAGTGAAATAAGTTTGTGTTTGCAAAAGTGGCAAGTCACTCAACAAGAACACACACTTGCAAGAACATGTGCACATTCTTAGGAACACGCATGTGTTCCTAAACCTTTAGGTTTGGAGGTGGTCGAACCTCCACGAGGCTTGCCATGTAGGTTTAGTGGAAAGAACACATGTGCGTTCTTAAGAATGAGTGCACACTATCTAGAACACATGTGCATTCTTAAGAACATGTGCACTTTTTGACTGATAAAAAATTGAAGAGGCCGTGAGAGTGATTTTTGGTCATTGCGCACAAACTGTTCTCTTGTTTATACTCTCATTGAGTGAATAGAGGAGCTAGAGAGGAAGGATCTTGCCACTGTTTCCAGGTTTGTTTGATTATCTTATTTTTACCCCAATTTAGTCATTTCCAATTTTGTCTTTTCTTTCCAAGAATCTAAATTAAAAAAAAATGTAGTTTCTTATTTTAATTAAAAAACAACCTAATTTAGATGCCATGGATTTTAAATTGCAGCATATATAATAAAATGAAACCCTGAGACAATGAAAAATGCTTAGAATAAAACGAGGAAGATCGAAACCCCAACCCACCACAACGACCCAATGTAAACAATAAAATTGATGAGGGGTTGGCTATATTAAGAACCCTTGAGGAAAAATTAAGGGACACTAGAGAGCCTAGTAGAGTCTCCTTGGCCACTTCTTTGGACATCATTGTGAATTCCATTGCAAGTGTCGAAGGTAAATTGACCTATATTTTTTATTATAGGGAAAGAATGTATGAGTACTACAACATTGGTTTGGAATAAAACCAAGTCAAAGACCTTGGCATTTCAAAACCACAAATATTGTCTATTTTTAGGGATACTAGAACTGAAAAAGAACTACCATTGAACAAGAAATGCATCTCCATTGACTAGTGCACCCATCCCCATATTAGTCAAAATTAGATGGATAGGTGGTATATGGTTTTGATAAACCTCCCTGCAATAATATGGAGATTCCCTTATATTTTCTGAGAAAATTATGGGTTGACTTTATTTTGGGTAAGCATGTCAACTACTTTGACATTGGATACTTTCATGGGGTGGGTCTAGGGTCCGCATGGGATTGAGAGAATGTTAGGCATGAACCCACTACCCAACATCCTCCTGTTTCAGAGAGATTGCAACAGGTAAAACTAGCCATTTCATGATTGACTCGTAGCCTAGTGAAACACAATAGTTTTGTTGCACTGTCTCGGCAGGAGGTGCCAGCCAATGACATTGATAGAGGGGTTGGAGGTTCAACATGCATGACAGATTATAGTGAGGAGAGGGCATATGGACATAGAAAACGTCCATGTGAACCTCATAGATGTTAAAGATATAGGCATACATGATATGGGCTTATAGAGCCTGTTGGACAACATAGCTTCATAGAGGAGGTTAGTATCTTAACCCTCTTTATGTTGTTCATCGCTATACATTTATTTTGTATTATGTGTATTCATATCAATATTTTTTTGTATGTTGTTTTGTAGTTGTTACATCCTAACAATATACCCTCTATGTCGATGGATGCATCAATGCCTAGCCCCACCACTGATGTGGCAATAGAGGCAACATGTTCATTGGGTGAAACCCACACATAGGTATGTTTCACATATTATAAATTCACCATAGTCATTTATTTATTTTATGGGATCCTCAAATTTTTAACGTTCTCTTATTTCTATAGGATTTGGGACTAGGATATGTCGGGGAATGTCCATCGAGGATGGACAAGTCATCTGTGTCATAGGTATCACGTGTCGAGTTAAATATTATATAATTCTCAAATTGTTTGTGTTTATGTTTTTGAATTTTACTAATTGGTACTAATAATCCAATTTTATTAATATGTATGCAGGTTGTGGTTATTTTTTCTAGATATAATACTATTGCACTCCCTTAGAACTTGGGCATTGCTTATAGGTTACCTTTCTCAAATCCTAGGGAGTTGCAATCACTTGTACAAACTGTGGGATTCCATTGCGACCCACCCTCAACATTTCCATTGGCCCCATCGACCGATACTGTCACAGTAGAGGTTTTCTTGGAGCAGGTTATATAACCTAGTGCTCCATCTTCAAATGAATCTCCATCGAAGCTAGAGATATTCACAATGAGATAATGCATTGATGATAATTTTTTGTGTTTCATGAATTTGATTTTACACATATGTTCTTAATTGACTTGATCCTTTGTAACTGATGCAGGGTGGCATCACAGAGAGACTGGGTCTGTGGAGGAGGGTAACACCCTCACGATTGACAATAGCATATGCGGTGAGTTGTCTTAAGTTAAATTACAAAGTATCATTTTGTATGTTTATCAATTCATTGAGGAACAAAACTTATAACGATGTTTATTCTTTATGTATTCTCTAGAGCATTGATTTACGCCCAGGCCTAGAACCTCTCAAGGTGCTTCCTCGAGCAACAAAAGAAAGATTTATTTCCAGGATGCTCCCGGGGGTGGCGAGGGTGGAAGTGGTCAATTATTGACCAACTACTGCTATTTATTATCTAGGCCACCATATGGATGTTTTTTTATGTTAGGGCACTTGTTGTTGCTTTGTATTTTGGGCACAGCTTGCCATTTTGTAAAAAATAAACAATTTAGATGATGTTATATATATATATATCATGGCACATTTTCTATGAATCTCATTGTTTCTACATTTTAATGTGATGAATATATGAATTTCAAAGTGTTTGAATTCCAAAGTGTATGAATTTTATGTATATTAATCCCTTGATTTTTTCTAAAGTGATTTTAAATACTTGCATTATGCATTAAGGAATACCTTATGGTCGAAAATATTTCTAAGTGCTAATTCCATAAGAAATTAATGGTTCTTAAGTAGCATTTCTTGTTAATCAACCATGTATCTCTACATCATCGATAGATTATTCCTTATGAATCATTTGCATGAATGTTTTGGATAAAAATATTCTAACTCACACACAACCAACAATGGATGGACTACCTATTGAATTATCTCCCTCTAAATCCAATGACAATCCACACTCAAATAGTGGTCACTTGAAAATGTTGTGACTTAAAAATTGGCATATTACAATAATTTATTATAGAAATAAATTTCCTCATCTATCTTCTACATGGTTGTAAATCACTTAACAATCTCAGCTCAATGTTATGTCAAATTAACCTCCATAACTAGTACTATAATTACTCAGTTACAAACATGGCATAAGCACAATTCAGTTATGAAAGTACACAATATTTGGACAACCCAAACACTTCATATATATTTATAATATGAAGTGCATTCACCTACCAATATCTTATCAAGGGTTGTTATAATTTGAGCTATTCAAGCCCTAGTGATGGAAACCATAAGATAAAATTAACCAATAGCTCACCACATTAGAGATCATCAACAAGGTAGAATACAATGCTAATTCATTTTTGGAAACTACATGTGTATCCCACACTTGTACAAGATAAACTCCCTCTATCTTCTCGATAACAAACACATTAGGTAGCACTAGGGTTTTAAAATGCCACAAAACCCTAACTTCTTATCTTACGAGAGATACATAATAAAAATCTTTATTTTCTCCCGTAGGTATAAGTCTTGGTATTCCTAGTCTCCTTAGGAAAAAACATTGACCCTAGTATTCCTTTGACATTCCTTTGAGAAGCCTAGTTGTTAGTTTATTAGTTGATTCAATCCATGATTTGAGAATTTTATCGGTCACACATATTATTCCCCTCTTTCTATGCATGACATATATAAAATAATTTGATTTATGTGTAACCCTTCATAAATGGAAAAAATATGAATCCATGACTCATTAATGCACTCATGCTTGCTTAGATTTTTTAGTGGGTATATGTAAATATTTTTAAACCCATCAATTATTAATAACATTTATTTAGTCTTCCATGATGTCCACTAAACTTATTGATTTTGATCAATATAATTAGATAGTTCATATGGAAACTAGATGTTAGAATGGGTATCGTTTTCCACCTACAAATAAACGTTTTGAGGTTACATTTCATGGAAAACCATAGAAAGTAATTCTATTCTACCAAAATTCCTCCAGAGAGACTTGAAACCATTATTATTTTCTCTTCACCATCTATGAGATTTTATTGCACGGTTCTACCCAATATTTGGGTTAGAGCACACAAGGAGAAAAAGGACCCTCCCAAACCCAATCCAACAAACTTGTTGATGACATGCCTTTCCATTCCATGCCATTGTCATTCCTTTCCAAGTCATTCCATGGAATTCCATTGCCATGCCATTGCTATTTCCATGCCATTTCCATGCCTTTCCATGCTATTCAATTTCCATGTCTTACCATGACATGCCATTTCCATTCCATTTCCAAGCCATGCCATGCCATTACATGTCACTGCCATGAATTTCCAAGCCATTCCATGCCATGCCATGCCATGCCATTTCCATTCCATTTCCATGTAGTTTCCCATGTCTTGTTATGTAGTTTCCTATTTTAACCTATATAATAATAAATATAGTGTTCCATAAAGTTATGCAAGGAAAAAAGCAAATCAAAATGTGGATTTAAATGAAACAAGAATAAAAAAAAATTAAAGATTTTCATGCCTCACAATTAAACCCTTGGAATACACATTGACACCTTTTATTACACTTATGCCATAATTTTCATCCCTTTAGGGCTTGATGTCTTGAATATTGTAGGGTTGGCATGTGTCATCTTGCATTTCAACATGCATTTGTTATCTAAACCCTAGTTTAATCTTGCATTTTTAGCCCCCTTTCATTTAATGATTACTTGTTTTAAGGGTTGTTATATTTTTCCTTGTATTTTATTTACTTTCCTTGCCTTGCCATGACACGCCATTCCATGCATTTCCTTTGCATTCCCTTCCATGCCATGGCTTGCATTGTTGTTCCTTGACATGTCATGCCTTGCATTTCCTTACCTTTCCATGCCATGCCTTGTCATGCCATTCCTTTCCATGTCATTCCTTTCCTTCTCTTGTGTTTCCTTTCCTTGACATGACATGTGTTTCCTTGCCTTACCTATCCTTGCCTTCCCATGCCATTCCACGCAATTCCTTTCATTTGAATTCCTTGCTATGCCATGCCTTGCATTATCTTTCCTTTCCATGCCATGCATTTCATTTCCTTTCCATGCCATTCCATGCTCTATATTCACTTTCCTTGCCTTGGCATGCCATGCCATGCCTTGCATTGCCTTTCCTTGACATGCCATTCCATGCCATGCATTGACTTTTTATTCCTTTCTATACTATTACATGCCATGCCATGCATCACTTTCCATACCTTGCATTTCCATACATTGCCTTTCCTTTCCATGGTATGGTATGGTATGGTATGGTATGGTATGGTATAGTATTCCTTGCCATACCATTCCATGCCTTTCCTTTCCTTTCCATGGTATGGTATGTTATGTTATGGTATGACATTCCTTACCTTTCCATGGTATGTATTTCCTTTCCTTTTCACGGTATGGTATGCTATGGTATGCATTTCCTTTCCATTTCCATGCCTCGCAAATAAACCCTTGGAATACACCTTGGCACCTTTTATTACATGTCTGTAATAATTTTCATCCCTTTAAGGCTTTATGTCTTGAATATTGTAGGGATGTCATGTGTCATCTTGCATTTCAGCATGCATTTGTTATCTAAAACCTAGTTTAATCTTTCATTTTTACCCCCCTTTCATTTAATGATTACTTGTTTTAAGGGTTGTTATATTTGTCCTTGTATTTCCTTGGCTTTCCTTTCCTTTCCATGTCATGCCATGCCATGCCTTTCCTTTACATTCCCTTCCATGCCATGCCATGACTTTCATTTCCTTGTCCTGCCTCGCCCTCCCTTTCCTTTCCTTGCCTTTCCCTACATTTCCTTTCCTTCCCATGCCATGCCATGGAATGCCTTGCATGTGCACGACTTTCCATTACATGCATTGCATTCCCTTGCCTTTCCTTTCCATTCCATGCCATGCCTTCCATTACCTTGCCTTGACTTGCTATTCCATATTATGTCTTTCATTGTCGTACCTTTCCTTGCCTTGCCTTGACTTTCCATGGCATGCCATGACATGCCCTTCCTTTGCATGTCTTACCATGACTTTCCATGCCATGTCATACAATAACTTTCCTTACCATGCTATTCCATGCATGAATTTCATACCTTGCCTTGCTATTCGATGCCTTTCCTTTCCTTGGAATGGTATGGTATCGTATGGTATGCATTTCCATGCCATGACGTGCCTTGCCTTTCCATGGTATGATATCGCATGGTATGGTATGGATTGCCTTTCCTTGCCATGGTATGGTATGTGTTTCCTTGCCTTGAATTGCCAAGGTATGGTATGGTATGCCTTTTTTTTGTATGGTATGGTATGGTATTCCTTGCCATGCAATTCCTTGCATTGCCTTTCCATGGTATGGTATGCGTTGCCTTTCCTTTCCTTTCCATGGTATGGTATGCGTTTCCTTGCCTTACCTTGTCATGGTATGGTATGGTATGTATTTCCTTTCCTTGCCTTTCCAAGACATGGTATGGTGTGCATTCCCTTTCCTTTCCTTGGTATGGTATGGTATGGTATGCCTTGCCATGCCATGCCTTTCCTTTCCTTTCCATGGTATAGTATGGTATGTTATGATATGTCTTGTCATGCCATGCCTTTCCATGCCTTGCCATGGTATGGTATGGTATGGTATACCTTTCCTTTCCTTTCCTTGCCATGGTATGGTATGGTATGATATCCCTTTCCTTTCCTTTCCTTTCCAAGCCATGATATGGTACGGTATGGTTTTACTTGCCTTGGTAAGGTATGGTATGGTATCCTTGGCATGGTATGTTGAGGTATGGTATGGTATGCCTTGCCTTTCCATTCCATGGTATGGTATGCTTTTCCTTGCCATGCCATGATATGGTATGTTATGGTATCCTTGGCATGGTATGGTATTGTATGGATTTACTTTCCATTTGCATGCCTCACAATTAAACCCTTGGAATACACCTCGACACCTTCTATTACATTGTCGTCGTAATTTTCATCGATTTAGGGATTGATGTCTTGAATATTGTAGGGTTTTCATGTGTCATATTGCATTTCAGCATGAATTTGTTATCTAAACACTAATTTAATATTTCATTTTTAGCCCCCTTTCATTTAATGATTACTTGTTTTAAGGGACTTTATATTTTTCCTTGGCTTTCCTTTCCTTGGCTTTCCTTGCCATGCCATGCCTTTCCTTTGCATGCCCTGCCAGGCCATGCCTTGCATTTCCTTTCCTTTCCATGCCATGCCTTTCCATACCATTTCCTTTCCTTTCCATGCCTTTCCTTTCCATTCCATGCCTTGTCTTTCCATGCCATGCCTTTCCATACCATGTCATGCCAAGAAATGCCACGCCTTTCCATGCCATGCCATGCCTTGCTATGTCTTACCTTCACTTGTCATTCCTTGTCTTTCCATACCATGATTTTCCATACGATGTCTTTCCATCCCATGCCTTTCCATGTCATGCCATGCCATGCCTTCACTTTCCATGCCATGCCATGCCATGCCTTTCCTTTACATGCCATTATTTTCCATACCATGCCTTTCCATGCCATGCCATGCCTTGCCATGCCTTCAATTTACATGTCTTGTCTTCACTTTCCATGCCTTAACTTGCATTCACCTGCCATGCCATGCCATGCCATACCTTTATTATATGAACAAGTTTAATACATAAATAATGCTTGTACTAAACAAACAAGTTTAATACGTAAAAATTATAATCAAAGGATTCATTAACAATGTAGTTCTACAATTTGTTATCCCATATATCGTATATAAAAATACTTGCATGAGAATTTCAATGTCATATCATAATCTCTCTGTATTCATATATATATATATAAGGTATCATATATTTGTCAAACATGGATTATCATAAGTAATAGGATTTATCTAGGCCTACACCTACACCTATACATTGCCTTGCAATGTCTTTCCATGCTTAGCCTTGTCATGTCTTTCCTTCGATTTGTTTTCCTTACCTTGCTTTTCCTTTCCTTCCCTTGCATTTCCATAACAACATGTCCCTGAATGGCTTGAGGAGGCGAGTTGCAACTCATGAAAAAAATAAAATAAAAAACTCAAATGGGTGAACCGTCAGTTGTATTGGATTTGTAGCACTGGGTTTCATCTAGTGGGGCCCCTCCACTGTCATTCCATCCACCAGAAAACCATTTGTTGGAGTAGCTTCAACGTTAAGGCTTTTCTCAATGAGGCATAGTGCAATTTCTGAAGAGGAGGTCGATTTTCAAGAAAACTGTGCCAGGAATTTATGGGTAGAGTATTCACATGGGCCTTGGCCAAATAGACTTGTGGGAGCTTATGGAACTTTGTTATGCCACTCGGTTTGGATTTTATGCCCCCAGAACAAATTGGCCACATGTCCCTAAATAGCTTGAGGAGGCAAGTTGAAACTCACGATAAAACTCAAAACATGACTCGGATGTATGAACTGTCAGTTGCATTGGATCCAAAGAACTGATTTTTAGATAGTGGGGACCCTCCACTATCATTCCGTCCACCGAAAAATGGTTTATTGCAGTATCTCTGGCAATAGGGTTTTTCTCAATGAGGCATATCCCAAGACAAGACAAGGCATGACATGGGAAGGCATGGAATGGAATGGAAAGGCATGGAATGGAAAATAAAGGTAAGGCATGGGAAGTCATGGCAAGGCAAGGAAAGGAAAGGGATGGCATGGCATGGGAAAGAATCCAAAGGAAAGGCATGGCACGACAAGGAAATGAAAGGCATCGGAAGGAATGACAAGGCAAGGCAAGGAAATGAATGACAAGGAAAGGCAAGGCATGGAAAGGCATGGAAAGTGAAGGAAAGCGAATGTAACTGAAGGAAAGGAAAGGCATGGAAAGGAAAGGGAAGGCATGACAAGGCAAGGCAATGTAAGGCATGGCATGGAATGGAAAGGAAAGGAATTTCAATGCAATGCAAGGAATAGCATGGAAAGGCATGGAATGACAAGGAAAGGCAATGCAAGGCATAACATGGAAGGGCATGCAAAGGCAATGTAGGGCATGGAAAGGCAAGCCAATGCAAGGTAATACAAGGAGAAATATAAAAACCCTTAAAACAAGTAATAATTAAATGAAAGGGGGATAAAAATGCAAGATTAAACTAGGGTTTAGATAACAAATGCATGTTGAAATGCAAGATGACACATGACATCCCTAAAATATTCAAGACATCACATCCCTAAAGGTCTGAACATATGACATTAACGTAATAAAAGGTGTCAAGGTGTATTCCAAGGGTTCAATTGTGAGGCATGGAAATGACATGGCAATGCTTTTTTTTTTTTGTTATTCTTGTTTCATTGCAATGTTTCTTTTCTTGTTATTTTTGTTATTTTTTGTTATTCTTTGTAATGTTTTTTTTTTGTTATGTTTCTTTTTTTGTTATTTTTATTTTTTTTGTTATTTTTGTTATTATTGTTTCATGGCAAGCCAAGAAAAGGAATGGAATGGGAAGGTATGGAAAGGAAAGGCATGGGAATGCAAGGCAACGCAAGTCAAGGCATGGGAAGGCAAGGCATATAAAGGAATGGTAAGGATAGGAAAGGAAAGGCATGGTATAGGAAGGCATGGCAAGGTAAGTGATCCAAAAATGAAGGTATTAATAGTAAATTGCAAGCTATTTTAATGTATTTTAGGCATCAGATCATTAAGAATGCGAAATACATAAAGCTTATTATCTGGTTGCGGAATATCAAATGTGGTTTTTACTTTATGCTTATTAATGAATAAAGATATCAGCCATTAATATCCATGCTACAAATGAAGAGAATAGAACAACATAACAAAAACAGAAATAGATACAAGAGGTTGATAACAGAGTTCACCAATCGTTGGCTACGTCTCTGGGCCCGCTTCCAAGTGGAGGACCTCTTTATTGCTCTTTAAAATGCTCAAAGTTCTCTTACATAGGCTCTTTTCTATTACATAATGTGATTCATATCTGTTGTGCAAGACCTCTTTTCTCAGATTCAAGTACGCTCCATCATATGCCTCCCAAAAACATGGCAAAAATGCCCCACAAAACATGAGAAAAGGCCAATATTTACAAACTGCCCCTTCAAAACCCTGCATCAAAAAGTCTCCTCCAAGCTTCAAAAATCCTGTTTTATATAGATTTTGACGCTCAGATGAGGAATCCCAACTTCCCTCAATATCTGGCCTCTTTTTGGGATCAAATCCCCCTTCAAATGGCCCAAAATCCTCAAAAAATTCATTTTCTAGGCTAAATATCAGTTAGGATCCATTTTGTAAAGTTAAAAACCTACTTTTATATAAAAATACATAGTATAGACCCCTTTGGATGGCATGCTCCCCTTGGAACCGGTCATATGCATCTCATATGGCCAAGTTCTAGCCCAAAGGGCTAAGCGCTGGCCCCTTAACCCACGCTAACTCCTGGTTACATGACACTTGGCATGCGACCGTTACTTAATGGATAGCACCTTTCATGCGCAAATGGTGGAGAACCCAACCCTTATGGTTTTGGTTGAATAGTTTTAATAAAAACTGTTGGTTGGGGCTATGTCCCAGCCCCCCCTTTCTGCCCATATACAAAGCATTGAAATTTAAATCATTTAAAATTCGTTTCATATAATAAGAAACATGTGCGGTGCGTTGGTGGTTGGAAATTTTCTCAAGTCTTAGGCTTGGTGGGTGGTCGTGGGCTCAAAACCCATGGACCCCCAAATTAATTTTTGGAACTTTCCATACGAATTGATGACTGGGTGCCACGTGGCTACCCATGCCTAGGCCACGTGGCACCACGACATTTGACCAAATTTTTCCACGTGTCCAATTCTGATTGGATCTAGCATCCACATCTGCACAGTCAACTGTTGCCACATGTCTCTGCCACATCAGCATCATGAGGTGTCTTTGGTGATGTCATGCTGACATCAACATTCATTTTTTTCCAGTTTGACCTTTGACTTTTTTTAACTGTTTGAGAAAATTATCAAAGTGCGGTAACTCTTGCATACGATGTTTGTTTGAGAAAGTAAATATACTGATGGAATCAACGCGATAATATGGACGCAATGGCACTGGTTTCATTCAATTCTAAGAAATTTTATTTTTTAGCATTTTCTAAGCCTGGGGAGCCTCCTAGATCATTCCTCCCCACTTTGGAAGCTTTTGGACTACCAAACGTTTTCTTTTACTCATCTGAGAAGTGATGATACTGCCTCTCCACTTGTCTGGTATTGTCCATCCTTTCTTCTTGGACAATAATCACCTGACTAATCACAACAAACATGAAAACTGAGATAACATTGTTTATCAAAGTAATCATCCCATCAATTGCACAATCATCTACATTCTTTGTCCCAGTTAGCAGTCATACACTACTAAATAGCAACAAACTAATCAACAATACTAGACATGCTAATGAGAATGAAACAACATGCTTTCCCTTCTAAACAGGAACAATAAACAAAGTATGCAGCTCAACCTCATGTTATACCTCCGGTGACACTTCATGACTATTCAAAACATATTGAACCATCTTATGTTTAGCATCACTAACTTCATGTTTTTTTATAGACATAAGTGTTAAACTTTTTCTTGCATTTACCATTCTTTTTAACTGTCCTGTAGCTACAAAAGATCTGTCAATTTTCATGCGATGAGCATGAATAATGTACTCTTTCCCATCTTTCTTGAAGCAATATTTATTATCCTCCATGTAGAATATATATTTCACATCATAAAGGTATGGGATTCCCAGTACAATTCCACATATGTCTAGTGGAACTATATCAAGCTCTAGTTCATCATGGTACTAAGAAGTGATTGCAAACTTAATTTTACATTGCTTGGTTACTTGCAAATTATTATCACCACATATCCATCCCAATGGATAAGTTCTAGGATGTGGATTAGTTTCAAGTCCCAAGTTATTTACAACATATTCACTAATTAGATGGGCTTGTGATCCACTGTCTACAATAGTATCAACTTTAACATTATGTGTTATAACCCTTATGTGGAAAATTTCACTCCTTTTACACTCATTATTTACATCAACTGATCTAGAAGAGCTAGTACTTGAAAAAAAAATTATACCTCGGATTCCCATAGCTACAACCTATGTCTCATCACCGAAATCCAGTCCAAGATCCACTTGAAATGTCTCAGTTGTGGTATTCTTCCTTCCGTGGTTGGAAAAATTCTTTGACTTCAATTCAGGATGTAAGACCCAACAACGATCTTCATCATGGCCTACTTTTTTGCAATGCTTCCAAGTAGGCTTCTCCTTTCTTGTTGTGGTTGTCTTCTTCTCTTTCCTTTACCTTGCATCCTTTCTTTTCCAAGTATCTGTAGAAACATTGTCACCAACATTCCCTTTACTGGATTCAATGTAAATGGATTGTACACATACTTCATCAAAGCTAGAAGGATTTAGCATAAGAATAGTGTGCTTAAGATAAGAATGTAAACCACCGATATATTTTAGGACTGTGTCTTGTGTATACTAAGGAATACCCAAATTTAATGCTTTCTTACAAAATGTTTGCGTATATTCTCGTACACTTTGACCTTTTGATTGTCTTAAACATTGCCAATTCATCATTTCTTGTTGCATGTAAGCTAAAGGGTAAAACAGTTGTTTTAATGCAATAACAAAATCATTCCAGGAAGAGATTGTTTTACCACTTTTCTTAAGATCATCTCTAGTTCTTCTTTCCCACCATATGAGAGTTGTGCCTCCCATTTTGAGACTTGCTAGTTGGATCTTAGTTTCGTCATCAACAATCTTTTGTATCCTGCAATAGACTTATAATTGTCTCACCCAATTATCTATCTTTTCTGCATCTAATTCACCATCATAAGTGGGTAATTGAAACTTTACATCTAACTTTAATAACGAAATATCAGAAGAATGATGAGTTTTTTGTTTATCCTTGAAGGAATGTACACTTGCTTCATTATTACATGATGAGGATGAAGGAGAAGAAGGTTTCGAAGGTCCACCACCTCCAACTCCTCCTTCTTCTCTTACCGAAGATTCACCTTCTTCATTGCCTTGATGCCTTCGCTGCCCTCTTTCATGATAAATATCCTCTACCATGGCTTGCATCAATTTAAAGGCCTCGAAGAAATCATATTCAGATTTGTAGGGACCCAATTTTCTTGGCGAAGACAGTTCTTTCTTATGCGGTCTCCTTTGAATCTCTGTGTTAAGAGCCTCAAGTTGGCCTTCTCCTCACTTGAGTTTTTCTCTGGTGAGCATTCAATGCTTAAAATTCTTTTCAAACCTTCAAAACCAAATCTTTGATACAATAAAATTGATCCAAAAATGAAGGTATTACTAATAAATCGTAAGTTAGTTTAATGTATTTTAGGCATCGGATCGTTAAGAATGCGAAATACATAAAGCTTATTATCTGGTAGCGGAATATAAAATGTGACTTTTACTTGATTCTTATTAATGAATAAAGAGATTAGTCATTAATATCCATGCTTCAAATGAAGAGAATAGAACAATAAAACATAAAGAGAAATAGATATAAGAGGTTGATAACGAAGTTCACCAATCGTTGGCTACGTCTTCAAGCCCACTTCCAAGTCGAGGACCTCTTTATTTCTCTTTAAAATGATCAAAGTTCTCTTACATAGGCTCTTTTCTGTTACATAATGTGCTTCAAATCTGTTGTGAAATACCTCTTTTCTTAGATTCAAGCATGCTCCATCATATTCCTCTCAAAAACATGGCAAGAATGCCCCTCAAAACATGAGAAAAGGCCAAAATTTACAAACTGCCCCTTCAAAACCCTACATCAAAAAGTCTCCTCCAAGCTTCAAAAATCCTGGTTTATATATATTTTTAGGCTTAGATGAGGAATCCCAACTTCCCTCAAGATCTGGCCTCTTTTTGGGATCAAATCCCCCTTCAAATGGCCCAAAATCCTCAAAAAATCCATTTTATGGGCTAAATATCAGTCAAAATCCATTCTCTAAAGTTAAAAACCCACTTTTATATAAAAATACATAGTATATCCCCCTTGGGTTGGTGCGCGCCCACTTGGAACCAGTCATATGCATCTCATATGGCCAAGCGCTAGCCCAAAGGGCTAAGCGCTGCCCCCTTAACCCACACTAACTCCTAGTTACATGGCGCATGGCATGCGACCGTTGCTTAATGGATAGCACCTTTCGTGTGAAAATGGTGGAGAGACCAACCCTTATGGTTTTGGTTTCATGGTTGTAACAAAAACCACGGGTTGGGGCTATGTCCCAGCCCCCCCTTTCCACCCATATACAAAGCATATAAATTTAAATCATTTAAAATTTGTTTCATATAATAAGAAACATGTGGGGCGTGTTGGTGGTTGGAACTTTTCTCAAGGCTTGGGTTTGGTGGGTGGTCGTGGGTTCAAAACCCATGGACCCCTAAACAAATTTTTGGAACTTTCCATACGAATTGATGACTGGGTGCCACGTGGCTTCCCATGCCTAGGCCACGTAGCACCACGACATTTGACCAAATTTTGCCACGTGTCCAATTTTGATTGGATCTACCATCCACATCTACCGAATCAACTGTTGCCACATGTATCTACCACATCATCATCATGAGGTGTCTTTGGTGATGTCATGATGACATCATGCTGACGTCAACATTCACTTTTTGCCAGTTTGACCTTTGACTTTTTTTAACTAATTGAGAAAATTGTCAGAGTGCGATAACTCTCGCATACGACGCCTGTTTGAGAAAGTAAATATACTGTCGAAATCAGCATGACGAGATGGACGCAATGGAGCTAGTTTCATTCAATTCTGAGAAATTTTATTTTTGAGCATTTTCTGAGCTTGGGGAGCCTCCTGGATCAGTAAGGCATGGCAAGGCAAGAAAAGGCAAGGCACGAGAAGGCATAGGAAGGAAAGTAATGGGAAGGCATGGAAAGGAATGGAAAGGCAAGGCAAGGAAATGCATGACATGGGAAGGCATGGAAAGTCAAGGCATGACAAGCCATGGTAAGGAATGGAAAGGAAAGGCAAGGAAAGGAAAGGAATAACATGGAATAGGAAGGCATGGAAAGGAAAGGGAAGGGAAGGCAAGGAAAAACATGAGAAGGAATGGAAAGGCAATGCATGGGAAGGCATGGAATGTAAAGGAATGGGAAGTCATGTAAAATCGTGGGAAGGAATGGCAGGGCAAGGCAAGGCATGGGAAAGCATGGCATTGAATGGCATGGAAATGAAAGGAAAGGAATGGCATGGGAAATAATGGAAAGGCATGGCAAGGAAATTCATGGGAAGGAATGGCAAGTCATGGCATGGGAAGGCATGTCAATGCATGGAAAGGAATCTCAAGGCAAGGCATGGCAATGCATGGAAAGGAATCTCAAGGCAAGGCATGGCATGGGAAGGCATGTAAATGAAATTCATGGAAAGGAATGGAATGGAAAGGAAAGGCAAGGAAAGGCATGACATGGGAAGGCATGGAAAGGCAAGGCAAGGGAAGGCATGGAAAGGAAAGGGATGTGAAGGCATGGGGAATCTTATTCCTTTTATTCCATTTACATACCTTTAAATGAAGCCAAAATTATTTATTTTACATACCTATGGTCATTCAAGTAAACCATTGGGATCACTTCTAATATTGATAGTCTCCATTAACTTCTCCTTCTTAGAGTAAGGCAAGAAGTATCATACCTTTGATGAGTTCTTTCTTTGTATTGTTTTTTGTTGGAGGTTTGTACTAATAACCAAGTTTGTAAAGTGGTATATGACTTGACCTGGTTTATAATCTTGAAATACATAACCACCTTTCTTTCATGTTCTTTCATCCTGTGTTATATATTCTCCTTTAATAATCATCAACACAATAAGAAATTCAATGCCTTCAAGGTCTGTTATTGATCGCATGAGTGTCCCATTTCCCTCTAAGCATCGTTCAAGCCAATAATCAATGCCCCATTCATTATCTCTTAGGGAAAAACTGCGTATATGTGCCCTACAAAAACTGGAGTTCCAAAATGTGAGTCCACTAAAATACCAAAGAATAAAACATTAATTCTAGTTATTCAATATTTAATAGAAGGAATCAATGAACTTGGAAGTATGATATATGAGACATGATCATAGTTTGTTGAAATACTTGATAGTAGGAATCAATGAACTTGGAATTCGAACTGAGGTAATTCCATAGTTATACATTGACCAATGGGGAGGTATACATGATCCCATCTATCAACCCAGTCTGTCGATTAACAATCATCCCATTCATTACTACTACATGGACCACATAAGAAATATATTTTCTCATCCATATTTCAACTATTGCATTGTCTGACATTATAACTAAATGGAATCCATGTGTGCCTTGTATTTATTTTCATTCATACCACTATAATTGATCTACATCGACCAACTTCCAAAAATATATATGTACATGTCCTTTCCTGTGCGATTATTCTTCAGGGGTTCTTGTTCCCTCTCCCATTATTGAATAACACCATTCAACAATTGATTTTGCAAGTCGAATGAGGAAAGTATTTGTGAACTTCATTTACTACCTGCATAACACTCTTTTTATGCATGCACCTGCTCCATCATTCTCCCCTTTCCCGTTCCCATACTCAAAATAGTTCCAAATGTGTGGTACCTTTATTCTTTTGTGAACCATACACAAACATTGAAATACATGAGCATTTTTGAAATGGCCTACACAACCATCTGACCAAATCCAATGTTGATCCATCTATAAGTTTTTCTACTTAAGGTTATTGTAGAACAATTGAAAACAATTTAGTATGTAGGCTAATTCATGGAACCAAACATCGCTTATGTAGAAGTGATACTCTTTCAATATAAATTTGTTTTACTTATTACTATTCGGTCCATGCCTGTATGTGATATGGACCATTATGTTGGCCTACTCTGGGTGATAATATTGGATTTGAATATCATTTTTCAGTTTAAGGGTGTAGTTCTTAGCAAAATCAACCATTGATAACACAATACCAAAAGGAAATGTATCTCTGCATATTCTAAAATGATCATACTGCCATAGAGAAACATGGACATGTTGAACATAATGTCATGTCTTTTCAACGAAGTCCTTTATGAATTCACAAAATCTTACCTGGGAAGTAGCCAATTGTATCTTTTTCCTCTCATTTCCTCCATCAATATCATATGTCACATATTGAAAGCTTTGCAAGTAAACCTCCTTCCTCCCCAATTCATACTCATCACTTACATGGATGCACTTGCTCAGTAATTCCATTCCACCACACCTGGGGCATATCCCATCTAAGAATGATTTTTGATAAATGTAAAACCCTCTAGCCTTGTACACAAGATGTTGTGAATAAAGTCTCTAAATGACGATGACGACAATATAACTAAGCATTCTTGCAAAAGGGTGTTATGAAAAACACAAAACATGTGTGTATGTGTATTTGTGTGTGTGTGTTTCATAATAATAACCATACTCATTGTGATATCTACAACAACATGTGTTACAAATTGTGTTTATTCGAACATACCAAGGCTTTCATTTATGGAAAGATATTTGACCCAAGTTAAGTGAACTATATATTTTTCTGAATATCTTATACAATTTTGTCTGTGTAATGTTAAGAAAGTCTTTAATATGGGTCTCACGGTCCCTAGATCCCCTTCTGAATTTTAGTACATCATTTTGGTTGGAGGAAGGTCTAGTGTTCTCATGCTAGAAATCCTGAACTAGTTCCTTAACCACTCCAATTAACTTCATGTTATAATGAGGTAGCCTACCAGCGAAGGACCAAAAGTCTATTAGTCCACTTTTGTCGAGGCTATCTCATCTATGAGAATACATTCTAAGGGTTTTTACATTGCATTTCAAGAAGTGAGAGGTTTGTTGTAGAAAACGATGTTTTATCGTGACCTTTCTAACAATTGATTGTGACAAGACACATTGGGATGCATTGTCATCTTTAGAACGATATTTCTTACCAATTATTTGAAAAACATCTACAAGTTTTCTAACAATATGATGACTTGTTTCTACACTTTTGACTGTTTTAATACCTAAAATTCTCCTAATAGAAATCAAACTTCTATACTTTAACAAAGCTCAATATAATTTACATTCAACAACATTGGATTTTGGTTCAAAATATTCTTTAATGATTTTATAAGAGTGATAACAAATAGTATGGTTAGGTAACTTACCTTCAGGTGATTCTAGACCACTTTCATCGACCTGGATGCATTTAGGATTTCTTCGGTGCATAGTGGTCAATTTAGGTAGGCATGATGAACCCCTATTATGGCACTCTTAACCAACCTATTGTGGAGTTAACAATGCTGCATTTCTTTCCCCTTCAATCGTTGGTGGCTCAACTGTGGGAGGAGAGTGGACATGGGATTGACTAGTTTCTGGAACATTTGACTGTCCAACAAGAGATTGCAGAACAATAAATTCTTCACCACAATGTTGTACACCAACTGCTTCTCTAATTTCATCCATTGTATAATTATATACAAGAAAATCCTCCATCATCTGTTCATCCACAACAAGTTGTATGTATGAGATATTGGATGGATAGCTCTCTAATGAACTCTTATTCTTTACTTCTGGTGATAGAGGAGAAGCAATAGTGACATCTATTCCACTAGATATTGTATTTCCCTCTTCTGAAAGCCTATGCTTTGACATAAATAACTTTTATTTCTCTCTTTCTTCTTCTACCTTTTTGATTAGTTTTTTTTTTCTCGAGGAATTTATTTCTTGAATCCGTCAGTTCCCCATGTTTAAATATAAAAATTGGGTTCCAAACACCCACCACATTTTTTTCTTTGTATTATGTAATAAGGAACAACCAAGTGGAGAAATTTGTTTTTGTATTACAAAAGAAGACACATCTAATAATTCCAATTACAATTCCAATTTCACTTGGACAAATTTGTCTTCCAATTCCAACAAGACACAACAAGATACAAACAACAATTCCAATTTCACTTGGACAAACTTGTCTTCCAATTCGAAGTAGAAACAAGAAGATACAAACAATAATTCCAATTTCACTTGGAAAAAATTGTCTTCCAATTCTAAGAAGACACAACATGATACAAACAACAATTCCAATTGCACTTGAAAACATTTTATGCCAAATTTTCCTACAATGGTCTGGAAATAGCACAAAACTCTCTATTAATCCAACAAGAACACTAAAATAAGAAAAAATTGTTTGTGCACGCTATTTTTGTCTGAAGATGACGTAGATTGTTTGTCGGCTTTGAAATAGATGAGGTGATGGAGTGTGCTTGGCACCAAAACATTCCCAGCAAGAATGTGATCATGTTCCTAGAACACATGCACATTAAAGTGTGTGTGCATTCTAGAAACACATCCACGTTCCTCTTGAGCATTAACGACCAAAAACTATATCTCAATCAAGTCACAAAAGGATGTGCACACTCTTAATGAAACATATAGAGAATTTATTATTGACCAAACATCTTTATGAATAAATATGTATATGGGTATGGGGACAACTAAGGCCTAAGGGGTTAGGATTGAAAGTGTTTTCAAGGATAGAGCAATGATTAGAGAACCAATATGTGGGTGATGTGGGTGCAAGGGTTGTACAAAAGGTATATGCATAGTTCACTTAAGGCTCGAATGTAGAGAGGGTTAATGGTTGAGTATAAGTTATGCATAGGCTTAGATGGAGCTAGGGGGGTCTATGTCATGGTCTATGTCAAGATATAGGTCATCATCTAAATCTATATCTAGATCTATGTCATGGTGTAGGTCATGGTATATATTTATGTCATGGTCATTGTATAGGTATAGATCTTGCTATGTCTAGGTTTAGGTCTAGGTCTTTACATGCCTAGGTAAAGGCCATTTGTTTCCTTATGATGTAGGGAGGGGGGCTACATAGAGAGGAATAAAGAGAGGGTGAGAGGGGAAGAAAAAGAGAGTGAGGGATAGGGAGACCAAGAGGGGGCGTAGAGAGTGTGAGAGGGGGAGAGGGGAAGAAAAAGAGAGTGAGCAATAGGAAGACCAAGAGGGGCATAGAGAGTGAGAGAGTGAAAGGAAGGGGGTAAAAAGAGGGAGGGAGGGTTAGATATATGAAACAATATCAAGGTGGGGAGAGTGGGGGAGAGAGAGTGATGAATATAAAAGGAGCGAGAGAGTGTTGGTTATATGAAATAGGTAAAGAGAGAATGGGGTAGAGATGTATTGTTTGAGAGTGTAACAGGGTGGGTGAGGAATACCAAGAGCGGGGGGTAGAGAAAGAGAGAGAGGTGGGAGAGAGAGTGAGAGTGATACTAAAAACAAGGAGAGAGAGAAAGAGGTGGTATATGTAGGAGAGAAATATGGTAGAGATAGTGGGAGGGAGGGACAAAGGGGAAGAGGAATGGGGAGAGACAAATAGAGATATAGGAGGAGACTTGGAGGGGGTGAGAGAGATATATAAGGGGTAGGAGTGAGAGGAATACTAACAATAAGGAGAGAGAAAAAGAGGTGGTAGATGTAGGAGAGAAAGAGAGAAGAGATAGTGGGAGGGGGAGAGGTAGAGCGAGGAGAGGGGTAGAGAGAGAATGTGTGAGTGTGAGAGTGGGGGAAGAGAAAGAAAGAGAGGAGGGTTGGAAAAGGAGTGTTTGAGTGTGTGAGAGGAAGGGAGAGGGAGAAAAAGGGACGGCGTATAGAGAGAGTGAGAGGAAGAGGGGAGAGATAGTGGGGAGGGGTAAATGTGTGTGTGTGTGAGAGAGAAGAGAGATAGTGGGAGGGAGGGTAATAAAGGGAGGCAGGGTAGAGGGGATAGAGAGAGAGTGATACTTACTATGAGAGGAAGGGGGGAGATAGAGGGAAGGGGGGGTAAAGATATATAAAGAGATAAATGGGGGGAGAGTAGAGGAGAGAGAGGGAGGGGGGTATTATAATGAGAGTGGGAATAACAACAATGAGAGAGAGAAAGAGATGGTACATGTAGGAGAGAAAGAGAGGAGAGATAATGGGAGGGAGGGGGAGAGATAGAGGGAGGAGGAGTTTATATAGAGAATGTGTGAGTGTGAGAGGGGGTAAGAGAAATAAAGACAAGGGGGATGGACAAGGAGTGTTTGAGTGTGTGAGAGGGAGGGAGAGGAATATAAAGAGAGTAGGTAGAGAGAGTGTGAGAGGAAGCGGGGGAGAGATACTGGGGAGGGGTAGATGTATGAGAGAGAGAGAAGAGATATGGTGGGAGGGAAGGGTAGAGAGAGAGGGAGGGAGGAGGGGCTAGAGAGAGAGTGAGACTGATTTGTATAGGAAGGGGGGATATAGAGGGAGGGGGGGTAGATATATAAGGAGAGAAATCGGGGGAGAATATAGGAGAGAGAGAGTGGGGGGTATATTGAGAGTGAGACTAAAAACAATGAGAGAAAGAAAGAGGTGGTATATGTAGGAGATAAAGAGAGGAGAGATAGTGGTAGGGAGGGGGAGAGAATGTACGCAGATCAATTGGTCATATAAAATCCAACTACTTATCTAAACTACCCAAAACATACCAAAACTCATACAAGAAAAGAAAAGTTGAGCGAGATCGGGTAACTATACCTCTACCCCGTGTCTGGTGATAATCCCCTCGTGCTTGGAAGTCTTGCTGACTGGACGCCTCCTCCCAAGGTTGAAATACATCCAAAGATTGAAAAACAGAAAATGACAATCATGTCATTCCATATACAAATTAGGGTTAGATGTTAGAATGCCAAAACATAAACCAATAAAAGAATTCAATACACCATGATTTGGGACAGGAAAAGTAATTATTTTATTAATAACTCAATGATTATACCTTTACACTCAAAGCCGACTACCACTCTGTGAAACTCATTGAGGTTCCTATTCACCAAGATCCAAGTTAACCTTTGCATAAGACTCTCCTCTCAACCTTCTGATCTCTTCTTGGGAAGTGAATGTTTTCTGATAGAGGAAGAATGGGAAAATGAAGGAATGTTGAGGCAATTCTCACAAAAGGGATGCAATAACTTGGGCAAGGAGGGGATGTGAAATGGGAAGAGTTTCACTTTTATTATGTGTAGATGTAAAATGATACCCCGAAACCTCATTTTATATGGGAAAAGGATGGTTATTTGGTTGGGTGATGGGATATAGCATGTGGATTAGTTGGGAAACTACCCAATAGCCCGTAATCTCAACAAATTCCTTGCAACTTTTTATTGTTTGCAACTTTTTATTGTTTGCAACTTTTGAAAGTATACGTAGATTGTAATGGTGCAGCATGCATATCTACATGAGTTGTAGTGGTGAAGCAAGCATATATATGCAGGTAGTATTGGTGCAGGGCGCATACATCTTCAAAAAAATAGTTTTTAAGAAGAGCAAATCAACAATGCTTTGGCAAAAAATGTAAGTAAGAGGGCCAAAGGTCAAGTATCCATGTGTAGAGAAATTTAGGGTTATAACAGATGCCCCTTAATGTGTGAGGTCAAAATAGCATATGATGGCCAAAATACATTACAAAATATTCACCAATGTACAAAATCAAGTGAGCTCGGTAATAGAGTTTGGGAGGTGCCATCTACAAAACAACAATTGTCTCCCCAAGGCGGGCATACCCATGCTTGAGATGAATTAAATCATGTTTGAAAATAAAATACACTATATATCCATGTCATATATAAAGCATATCCATGAGAAATACACAACGGATCTACATCTCAAAATCAAAGATATACAAGTAGAGTATTCATCTTCAAGAAGAAAATGGTACCCGATGGTTGGAGATAAGGTCTTCATAGCTCGAGTAACAACTTCAAGATCTTCAAAACTTAGGTAGTAGTAGAATCTGAGTGTATGAATTCACTACCCATAGGTCTTTGAAGAATCGTCGAGAAAATACAAGAGGATCTCGATGATCAGGAAAATAACTTCATTGATTTTGAATCAAGACTTGACTGGACTTTCAGGATGGCTGACTCATGAGGTCAACAGAAAAACTGCAGAAAGGATGAATCATGTTGGGTGAAACTTCCCTTGGAAAAAAGAATGAAAGATGGTCAGACTCAGGAAGCATGACATTGACATATGTTCACGATGCAGGAGGAAACACAAACTCCCCATGTTTTTGGAAGAGTAACCAAACAGAGGAGGACATAGCTCTATGTTGCGAGAACAACTTCCAAAGATCATACTAGATCCCAATGCTTGACGAACAAATGAAAAGATGTTCTTTGTCCAAGGGAGACTCATTTGTGATGCCAAAAAAAGAATGCATATTTCCCGTCCCCTCTTTTTGGGTTTTTTTATTCTTTTTGTCTTTTTCATTTTTTTAAAGAGCTTGAAAAGGAATAAAATAATGCTACATTACAAAGGAGGAATGAGTATCGCAAGAAAACATACTAGTTCCAAGTGAAAGCAACACACTAATGCTTAGAGAAAGGAGACACATGAAGGAAAAGGACACTAAGGGAAAATTCCTCCATGGGTCAAGGTGTCAGGTCGCAGAGGAAAAGTGCTACAAGGCTTGTGTATAAGGTATGCTTCAAAGGTTCAATTGAGAGAAACATGGAGTTGTAATTAGGCCAAAGACATAGAGATGCAAATGATATTATCAAGGCACAATGAAACCCCCTTCAATGTATTTTTAACGAGCCAAGAGAAGGTAATCTCGGTAGTTTTTTCACGTTTAGAGAGTCTGAAAAAACGTAAAAGAAGACTCCAAGGAGTACCTTTTTTGGAAATAGTCTAGTCGGTTCGAAAAAGGGGTAAACGAACATCGAAAAGACATTTATTCAAATCCATTTTAATGAGTGTGACAAATACAAGATCAATCGGTAATCCTTTCAATTTTAAGGAGTTTGAAAAGATCTTAACTATGGACTCACAACCTTTTTCTGAATTTAGTCCCCTTATCTCGAAAAAGTATAAAATGACTAAGGAGAAATCTCCCCGTGAGACGAATCTCCCGAGGCGTACATTTTTCCTCCATAATCCACAAGCTGGAAAAAGGGTAAACTCATGCCAGTAAATGTTCTTCTGGACCAATTTAACAAGTGTGAAGGAACAAGGTCACTCGACGATCTTTTCAATTTTATGAAGTCTAAAATTAGTTTAACTATGGACTCTATGGGAGTTCCTTTTTTGTAAGTAATCTCCAAGGCCCGAAAAAGGTGATAAACCAAAACTGAGGAGAATGTTCCTTTTTCGTAAATTTAGTCCCTTAGGATAGAAAAAGGGTTAAACTTATTCTTGAGAATACTCTTCTAGCCAACCGAGGTTCCTAGAGTATACCTTTATTCGTACAATTGACCATCCAGACCAAAAAAGGAGTAAACTATCGTCGAACAAACGTGCCGTCAAATTTGATTTTGGTGAGCATGAAGGGAAACAAGGTCACTCGATGATGTTTTCATGTTTAGAGAGTTTGAAAAGGGCTTAAAGAAGAATTAAAAGGTTACTTTTCTCAGTTAATCCAGACAAGATAAAAAATCCTAAATGTAGTCTCGTCGGATGTTTCTTTCAGATTTCAAGGAGATCTTGAAAGAGAACAAATGATGCTCATTTTGGGAGTCTCGAGGGTGAGGCAAAGAGTGATGGTGCATCATATGAATGAGGCTCAATCTCATAATCATGACATGACTTAAAAGGACTCTCGATCCTCTAGCCATTACAGAAAACATGGACACCAACATGCAATAAGGATCTATCTAGGGAATCCATGTAAAGGTAGGCTCTACCACCTAATTATGACACTTATAAAGAAACAATCATGGTTCTGTGTCACATGTTGGTGGGATCGATCCTATGGAAAAGCAGAAAAGATAACGAGATGCAAAAAGTTGGAGAAACAACTTTTGACCAAAGGACCTTGAAAGTGACCCATCTCTCAAAAAGTCACCAAACAAAATAAAAGTGTATTGTAACATCCAATAAGATACTCAGGAACAGGATTAAGTGATTTCCAAGCCAGAAAAACTGACAAAGGGAGTCAAAAAGTGGAAAAAAGGGCCCAAAAAAAGTCTATAAATAGAAGTTGAAAGCTCATTTTCACCATTGCAAATTGGAAATTAACCAAAAGGTGAAAAATCCCCTTTGTTAAAGAATTTGATTCTAGGAGCTTTAAAGGACGAAACAAACTTCCTCTTGGACCAAGTAAGTAGAAACTCATCTCTCTTGCATTTCAATTCCTTATTTTTGCATTTGTTTTTTTTTTATTTAGGGGGCGATCTCTCCTAAAAAGGGCAGCCATGCATATGTATGCAGGCATAAAATAGTCTGTTAGCGTACATATGCGACTATGGCCAAGACAACCTACATACACCCTCAAAAGGATTGAAAAAATTAAAATGCAAGAGATAACTCCGTTTTAATTTTCCATGGAACGAGATGTATGTCCATTGGAGGGAGAGGGAACATGAGGACATAGATAGACTAGTCGATGAGAACCCTACTTCCATTGCAACGTTGAAACAATGTGGGTTGTGGAAGTTATTTCAGTCTCTGTTTATGAGGGCACAACGCAAGCTACTGAATTCCCTCGTTGACTACTGACATCCCGATGTAGAGGCATTCATGATAGAGGGGAAGTTGTTGACTCCAATGACTGAGGATATTTAATTCTTGATTGGCCTCTCGAGGAGAGGGGAACCAATCAATCTGTGCACCTTTCCCCCCAGGCCTTTCAACATTGATGACTACATCAGGATGTACTGTGAGGTCAACACTTAGAAGGTAGGTTCTCAATTGCCCATTCAAAATATCACCAGCTTGTCACTGAGGGTTATCCTACTACTTATTGGGTGGATTACTAGATCCGCGACCCTTCACCAGGATTCCTGGGTGCACATGCATTGTGTTATTCAATGCCAGGATGCACATATATTCGACTGAAGTATGACCATGCTCACCTACATGAAGAGCCAGTTAATAGAGTGTCAAGATCATACAAACAACAACTTCAGGTTTGGCACAATCATTTGCTTGTTCTTCTTCCATAGAGTGCCCAGTTTGAGTCCTAGAGAGAATGTACGGAGGCATGTGGCGTCCTTCCCAACAATATGTAGATGGGCAGCCTTGCTGCCACGATAGGGGGGAGGGAGGACCATAGAGGCCTTCAACGATAAGTTCTTTGACTGGTGGGCATGACATATTCTACCGATAGAGGACTACCTTTACGCTGGAATCAACTTCTCCAGGGATCCTTACATGCCCGTACCTCCCGAAGAGGAGAAAGGAGAGCTAGGTACATGTTTTTAAAGTTATTTATTTTTTAATTGCTTTTGAATATATCATTTTTATATGTGTCAGTTTACTGACTTTTGTATTTGTTATGTACAAATGTGGGACCAGTGCACCTAGCAGACTTCACTAGGAGTCGACGAAATCCTAAACCAGAGGCAGGACCAACAATAACTAGTGGAACAAAAGCCATAGGGGGACATCCAACTAGAGAGGATGAGAGAGTATGAAGGTGGGTGGAGCACAACCTCACCTTGCTTACTCATACAGTTCCTATGGTCAAGATAGAGGATCTCCCACCTTCCATGCAGGCTCATGTAGTGGGGGTTCCATGGACTTGGGTCCATCTTTTCCAACATTTTTCCAACGTCATCGTTCATTACGGTAGGGTCGATAGGCCACGATATTAGATAGGCCATACTATTATGTTTTGAGGGAAACTTTTGTATATTTTTTAGGCCATAAGCCCCGTGATGTATACCGAACCTTATTTTTTAGGAGTTCATGCCCACCTATGT
>ML785817.1:586719-607857 GCA_009831015.1 Picea engelmannii
ATATATATATATATATATATATATATATATATATATATATATATATATATATATTTACATCTTTATTCGTCTTATGGATCACATTCTTTACAAATGTATGTACACATGTATGTGTGTGCTTGTTTTTATGTGTGTGCAACATGTCAATATAATACTTGATTAGCTAGAGTATTTGTCATTTGATTTAATCTCCTAGGAACATGGATATACGTAATGTAATGAAAGTAATGTTCTAAGAGACGTACCCTAAGAAAACTTCGGTGAAAAGTAGGACCATAAATGCGGTAAACTACATTTAACTGGGACAAAACCACCTGAGAATATAAGTATACTCGGAGGTGAGAAATACCATGTGACAAAGCATCATGAAGAAAATCTATCACTACACTATACTCAGTGACATTGTTTGTGGCGTCACCTAGACAGATACCTCTGAAAGATAGAAACTGGCCTTCAAGTGTGAAAATCACCCAAGATATGGAAGAAAGCCTTTGAGTGTGTCAGCTAGCGCCATCCGCGAACCTAAAGAACACCTCTGATTCACTTGACATCTTCCACAGTAAAAAGGAAGGCATAAATAACTACATGTCCAAAAAAAGAAAAAAGACAAAAAACTGTATAAGAAATATACATATGTACAATAAGTCACCCAGGCGACCAACCTAATAGTAATACTTCTTGAGCTAGAGCCCATGTCTAGGCTCTGTCAAGGAATTTCCCTCAATTTCAATTAGAAGGTAAGCACCCTTCATTAAGACCTCTTTCACAATGAACGGTCTGAACCACATGGGTTTGAACTTGCTTTCCCATAGGGGATCCTTGTCTTGGTCATAGACCAGGACAAAATCTCCTTCAGAGAAAATCTGAGGACGAACATACCGATCATATTGACACTTGACTCATTTCTTATGAGCCTCATTGGTCGGGGCTACATCATGATGTTGCTCATCGAGCTGCTCGAGATATAATAGGCGTTCCTCAAGTAGTGAAGTGTCTGGTGGTAACTCCACTACCAACTTTAAGGATGGGATCTGCAACTCAATACGAAAGACCGCTTCTAGCCCATATATGAGTTGAAAAGGTGAAAAAACGGTGGCAGTCTTTACAGATGTTCATTAGGCCCACAACATTGAGTACAACATCAAATGCCAATTTGACTTGGCAGAGTTGATCGTTTAGTAAAGGATAGTCTTGAGAAAATTATTCACAACTTCCAACTAACCATTCACTTGTGGGTAGTAGGGTGATTAATTTTCTTGCCTCAACCCAAGATTTTATGTTAAATCAGACATCATTCTTTTTTGGCAGTGACTGCCATGGTCAGTGACAATCACCTTCAGGATGTTGAACCTTGCTACTATCTGGTTAAAAATGAAGAGAGTCTTTGATTCTCCATTATTATTAAATGTTGGCTTAGCCTCGGCCCACATTGTGAAGTAGTCTACTCCTACGATGATATAATGATGCCCCCTGGCCGAAGTCAGGTGACATGTAGTAAAATCAACCCCCACTTAGTGAAGGGACCAAAAACTATGATGAGAAACATCGGAGTAGGATCTTCCCTCATCTTCCGAGCGAAGATTTGACATGGGTGGAACTTCTTGACCGACTCAACACAATCTTGGATTAACGTAGGCCAAAAGTAATTGACACATAGAATATTTTGGGATATTTCAAACCCAGACATATGACCACCACATGCTCCAATGTGGTAGTTGTTCAAAATGAGATCTTCTTCCTTGAGTCTAAGGAACCGATGAAGAATGAAATCTAAACCTCGACGATACAAAGTTTCATCGAGTATGGGATAGTTTCGTGCCCGATGGTGAATTCGTCGATGCTCATCGCAGGAAGTAGAAGTAGGGCACTTCAAAGTCTGTAGATAGAATAGTATATCTCTATACTAGGGGTCTGAAGATGCTATCAGAAAAATATCTCCTTTGATAGGTGATTGTTCGGGTGTGTCATCACTAGATTCAACCGAAAGTTCCAAAATAAGTTCTGCAAAGTGAAACAACTTTTTGGATTTTGCGGAAACAAAATCCAAGTAAAATTCCTAGAGGATTAAAATCCATCTACTGATCTTTCCGCCAATGAACCACCATGTCAACACATATTGAAAGGGATTCATGATGACAATGATGGTGGTCTTGCAAAGAACAATGTAATGGCAGAACCGCTGGACAGCATGCACTGTTTCCAAAGTGATCTTCTCAACATGGGAATAGTTGAGTTCTATTCCAACCAGGCCTTGGCTCAGGTAATAAATAACATTCTCCTCGAGCAGATCATACTCCTGAACCAAGACCATGTCAATGTTCGACTCTGCAATGACCAAGTACAACAAGAAATATCTGTTATAATCGGGAGGTCGAAGCATAGGGGAAGACATAAGGGCATGTTTCAATGCTTCAAAAGAGAATTGAGTGGATTCATCCCAACAAAAAGGGACTCCCCTTTTCAATAAACGCATGAACCCTTTAGTGATATCAGCGTAGTTCGTGACAAAACACAAAAGAAAGTTCAATCTCCCTTGGAAGCTCTGAAGCTAGGGTATTGGGCACGGGGGAGGAAATTGAAATATCACCTCAACCTTAAGAGGATCGACCATGATCCCTATTGTCAAAACAATGAAACCTAAGAGATGACCCGACATCATGCAAAAACAATATTTTTTAGGATTCAAGCGAATTTGATAGTAGAGACATCGTTCGAAGATTAGTCGGAGATGTGTGGAATGATCATATATCTTGTGAGAGAGTCATGCTATATAATCAATATAACCCTCAACTATATTTCTAAGGTCATGGAAAGAAAAAGACATGGCCCGCCGAAACATGGCTCCAACATTCTTCAGGCCAAAAGGCATATTACAATAAGATTATGTGTCCCAAGAACAAATAAAAGTTATTTTATGTTGGTCTTCAGGTTTTATATGAATCTGATTATATCCCAAAAAACCATCCATGAATGAAACGACCTTGCATTCTGCGCAGTCATCAATAATATGATCGATGAATAGGGTGGGAAAATTATCTTTCAGACAGGCCTTGTTCAAGTTAAGGAAGTCGATGCACATGCGAATCGTACCCCATTTTTTGTTAACCAAACGAGGTTTGACACCCATTTCGTCAACTGCACGGGGTAGATAAAACCTGATTTAATTAATTTCTCTACTTCAACCTTAATTGCGGTTGCTTTTCAAGGATTCACCAGAACAAGATTCTATCGGATCGACTCAACGTCGGGATAATTCGTTATCTCATGTTCAAAAATTATTGGGTCTATGCTTGGTATTTCCTCGTAAGACCAGGAAAAAACATCGTGGAATTATTTAAACAATTCCATATAAATTTGAATCTCTTTAGGGGAGCAGTCTGCTTTGACAAAAACATTATCCACAACACCATGGGTTATGGAGATATTTATAGGGATCATTTCAGTGATACTCGCCATATTACCCTCAGTGTAAATTGTTTGCGTAGACAAAGGATTAACAGGACAAGCCTTATCTCCAATCATAGTCAAAACGAATTCACCTACCTCTATTCTCCTTAACTCTGGGAGGAAGTATGATCTATAATGGAGATCATCCCATGGTCTGTCCGGACCAGTCAATGCCTCAAGAGTCACCTCATCTGAGGGAAAGATCATGTCTAAATAATCTGTAGTGGCAAGGGAACCTTGAGCCCAAATAGGGTCGAGAACTGGATCTAACTCTTGTGCGGGAGTCAAATCAGGGTCAGTCGAAGTTTGCTGGACAATGTTGTACGCAACTTATGTCACGGAAAAGGGAATGGCCATGCCAAATTACATATCCCTTCCATTGAGGCTAATGGGTATGGAAGTTTCCATGGATCATGAAATTAAGTTGTTCGGAATGACGACTTTTGAAAAATCTCATCCCTAGGCTGGTCTGGGGAAGTTGATATGAGCTTGACATCGCCAGAAGGAGGCGAGTAATCGAAATTACCCATCATTGATGGACACAAACCAACCCCTATGTTGACGGTGCCAGACTGAGGATTATAAATCATCGGGGCCGTGGATACCCCTGATGAAGGATCAGGACGAGAGAAGGACAACGGGTAAATGGTCACAATTCAACCCTCATGTGGAAACAACAAGAGACGAAAGACTATGGAAACCACTCCATGCATTGCATAGGTTCAACTCCTTCCTAACAAAAGGTTGTAGTCAAGAGTCACAATGACCACTTAAACTTCGACACACATGGTCTTCCCTCCTAACTACATGGGGAAAAAAGGAATGATTCCATGTGGTTTGAACGAACGACCATTGAATGTCGTACACAATGTAGGCGACGGAGACAAAATGGGCTGGCCAATGGCCCTCCAACACGCCAGTGAAAACATGAAATTCTAGGTGCCCTCTTCAACCACCGTGTGGAATATATTCTGAGTAAAATATTTCGTGGTGTAAGCCACTAATATCTGAAATGAAACATGGTAAGGAAGAAGAGGTTTGAAGTCGGTTGGATCGAGAACAATCGCTCCCAGGTTACAAATCTCTGCAGATCGCAAGGCGGATAATAGAGCCTTTCTCTACGAAGGACAACTCCAAAGGACTTCCAAAGTGGATATCACGCAAGGGGTTTGTGCCAAATATTCCACAACGGAGTAGTTCAGGGAAACCCTCGTGTTCGGATTATGTGAAGCTTTCTTGAACGCACCTTTGGGAATGCATGCCATTGTTTCTCCCATTGTCTTCTCAATATGGAGAGGAACTGGTGGGTTTGTGGCTTCTTTACCCTTTTCGACAGATAATGAAATTTCTTAATGTCGGGACCTATTCGCTATATGAGTGTCACCTTTAAACATGTAAACATTCACGGCTGAGGTATTACCAGTAGACGCATGGGGTCCCTGATTTCCCCCTTTCGCACTCGAATATGTTGAGGCTTGAGCCATGTTTTGGCCATGTGCAAATGGGTTTGTTAGCACATCATTTTTTTTTTGTGCCAATATCTTCTAGGCCTCCACAATTCGAGGGAACAAGTGAGGTAGATGGTCCTTCATGAAATGGTTAAACTTTGACTTTCTCTTCTTTATTTTTCCCACGTCGGCATTGTTATTAGCCTTTTCATCACCTTTACTCTTCTTGTTCCATTGTTTTTTCTTTCCTTCAAGTTGTTGGTTGGCCTTTGGGTTCATCGACTGCAAAGTGTGTATGTCCAACATTTGGGTTGGGGGAACAACCGAACCGGAGGTCTGGCCGGCCACTATCTATTGTATCGAAAATTGTTGCAATTGATTTGACAATAGATTGGTGAAATTTCCTTGTGCTAATCCCACTATACCATCGGAATGTGGTCCAGAATTTTGGTTGGCCTTGTCGAGGATGGACCATGGAACATCTGGTAAGATATCATAGACTAAACTAGACTGAGAGTAAATCAATTCGAGTTGTTGCACTCTCATTATCGCCTCCTCCTCTAAAAACACTCTCGAATTTGCAACATCCTTGGATACAACTGGTACCAAGGACTTAAGGAACCACTTCAACAAGAAAGATGGTGGGACATGTACCTTAATCAAGCTCTTCTGATGATGCCATTCTCAGATGTGATTAGATATATGATTGACCTTAGTTTGCTCAAAGTTGGCCAACAATTCAGTGACGACATCGTATATCACAGGTAGCTAGAAATGGTTTAGAAAAATGATTTCTAGGTCGTTAAAGTAAGAATACCTTGAGCGGTTGAGCTCAATGTACCATTTCACGGCACCCCTGATAAGAGTGCGTTGAAATAAGAGAAACTATACAGAGTTGTCTCACGGCGCATTGGATGAGCACCATAAGAAAAAAGTTGTCACGTGATCGCCTGGGTCTTCACCAGGCTAGCCTTCAAAATTTTGAATGTTTGAGGGAAATTTAGTCGACATGGGGGTCCAATGTGGATCATGACAAATCTGGTCATTAAGAAACCATGACAAGTCTGGAAAATGTAGTGTTTCCAGAAATGGTAGTTTGGGTTGGATACTATGTACAAGAAAAAGAGGTCCTGGAGTTTGATTGGCACCAAGTTTCCAGGAAAAGTTGGGGTGCTAGCCCAGGTTCTGGTAAAAACCGTGGCCTTGACCAGTGTACGGAAACTACGTTTTCTGGAAAATCATCGATTGACTCCCATAGTTGGAAAATGTTGGTTAGGTGGGGATTTATCCCTACATTGTGTTCCAAGGATTTTGGAAAGGGATGCCCCTAGACGATTTGACGAGCATAGGGATTGAGCCCTGCCCGGGGTTCCATTGGCCATGGAAAGGGTTTCCCCAAAACAACAGCCCTTGCGAGGGAACTAATCCTTGCAAAGGATTCCAAAGTCCTTGTGAGGATAAAACTCTTATACTTACCCCCTCTGTAAAAATAGTACCCTGCACACGATTTTGTTGTCCAAAACCGGGGTTTCCCCCAATAGAGATGGAAAACGAAGAAAAGGCATTATTACCAAATTCATCAAACAAAAAGAATGACATGGATCCCACCGGCGTAGTGTAATACAAAGGACCTAAACTACATGCTCCAAACAAGCAGTAGTTAGCACTCAGCCTGATAGGTTTTTGGAAACAATTATCGAGCGAGGGGGACGGAGGAGGTATGTGACCTCTACCATAAGGAATAACATTAAAGGAGACTGAGGTGCACCAAATTGACCCTTGCATGGGAGCGATTGAGCTCTCTTCCCCCAGAACCATGGTTTGTAAGGTGGAGTAGGTAAGGACTGAGTTTGAATCGAAGTCGGGCATCCCATATGATAATGGAAGGCCTGTCACACTCTGCGTAAATGGAGCAGTGGTCACCACGGATGATGGTATTTGACCACTGCCTGAGGTAGAGGGAGTCGATACCATTGTGATCCAGACTGGTGAAGGTGGGTTAGGAGGCAATATAACCCCTATGGTAGTAGCCTAAGAGGGAGTATGAGGACTTCCAGACGAAGTAGAAAAATTTTCTCCCATGGCTTCTTGTAATACTATCTAGCGCTCAACAGGTGTCATCTTAGGAGGGTCAGCTTGTACTAATATTGGCGCCAACAAGTATGTGATTGGAGGGTTGGCTTCCCCTGAGAGCTTCCGTTCCAAGTTCATAAATAGTAGGTTCCTCCTGAGTTGAGTAATCTCCTCTCGGAGCAGGCTCAGGCACAGTTTCTTATGGCCTGGTCGCTTCAAATGATGCTTGCTGGTCAAGTCTTCATTGTAATGGTGGTGGCGGTGGCTCCAATGCAACTGGCGGCAGACCCTGAAGCCTTTGTGACCGATGGATCTCTTGATATGGCGATGAAACTAGTGATGTTATGAGAGATGAAAAGAGGAGAAAAATATGAAACTTGAAAGAAAAACTACTTCTAGTCAAAAGTAAAAAATTACAACTAACTCTTTCTAACCAACTTTTATTTAACTAACGTTTTCCAAGGTCTTTAAAAATAACACCTAAAACGAAATTTTGCTCGACTACAGGCTACTTAAGTTTCAAGAAATCAACAAAGAAATTAAAAAACAGATTCTTTTTCATTTCTAGTAAAATAACCAATTCCAACTATTTTACCAAACATAAAATATTTTTTTTTTTTTTTAAATTGCTTCAAACAAAAAAACACTGAAATAAATATTTTCTCTTTTTTTTTTTTAAGAAAATGAAACGGGTAATAGTAACTACAAGACAAGACTGAAACATATGTTTGGCCTACTATTGATCGCAGGGAATCACTAAAGAAACCAAACAGGCAGATCAATCATTCAAAGACTCGCTTAAAACCCTTTCAGAAGTAAACACAAAAAACTTCAAAAAGACAAGTAAACTGAAATTTAACTCAAGCTATGGCTGTAAAAATGGAGACTCTGAACTATATCAAGAAACCCTGAGAAGTATAAACGCCAATTAGGAATGAGGTTGACTACCTCTTTTTTTTTTTTTCTTGAACCAGGTACACTACTAATGCTTCAACAACCTGCATATGTATGCGGGTTGTTTACTAAGAAGGGCACATATGTACGTGGGTTGACCTAAAGCAGGGCATGTACACCTTTGTACTTCCTTTAAAAATAAATAAAATAGAAAGTCTTATAGGGAAGAGAGAATTAGTATGGCACCTGAAGGTGACCAAAATCCCTTAAAAGACTCAGAAGACTCAACAGAAACTTGGAAGGCATAAAAACCAATAAGACAACATGAAATCCCCTAAAACCCTAGAGGCTTCCCTAGTATGGTCATTAGTTCTATTAGCGGGAAAAACCCCCCTATGACTACACTAGGGTTTATAATGTAGGTAGATCAATCAACCTTATAAAATTCAACTACTTCTCTAAACTACCCCAAACATACCAAAACTCATACAAGAAAATAAAATATGAGGGAGATCAGGTAACTATACCTCTACTCTGCATCTGATGATGATCCCCTCGTTCTTGGAAGTCTTGTTGACTGGATGCCTCCTCCCAGGTCTGACCTACATCCAAATATTGAAAAATAGAAAATGACAAGCATGCTATTCCATATACAAATTAGGGTTAGATGTTAGAACGCCAAAACATAAACCAATAAAATCATTCAATACACCATGATTTGGGACAGGAAAAGTAATTCTTTCATTAATAACTCAATGACTATACATTTACAATCAAATCCAGCTACCACTCCGCGAACCTGGTTCGGGATCCTCTTCACCAAGCTCCAAGTGGACCTTTACATAAGCCTCTCCTCTCAACCTTCTTATCTCTTCTTTGGAAGTGAATGGGTTTTGATAGAGGAAGAATGGGCAAATGAGTGAATGTTGAGGCAATTGTCACAAAAGGGTTGCAATAACTTGGGCAATGAGGGGATGTGAAATGGGGAGAGTTTCATTTTTCTTATGTCTATATGTAAAATGACACCCCAACACCTCCTTTTATATGAGAAAATTATGGTTATTTGGTTGGGTTATGGGCTATAGCAGGTGGATTAGTTGGGAAACTACCAAATATCTCATAATCTCAACAAATTCCTTGCAACTTGTTCAAGTATAAGCAGGTTGTAATGGTGCAAAATGCATATGTACGCAAGTTGTAGTGGTGCAACAATCATATATATGCGGGAACTAGTGGTGTAGGGCATGTACATCTTCAAAAAAATGGTTTTTAAGAAGAGAAACTCAACAATGCTTTGACAAAAAATGCAAGTAAGAGGGCTAAAGGCCAGGGATGTATGTGTAGAAAAACTTATGGTTATAACAAGGAGGGGAGTAGAGAGAGAATGTTTGAGTGTGAGAAGGGAGGAAGAGAAATAAAGAGAGGGGGTTGGAGAAGGAGAGTTTGGGTGTGTGAGAGGGAGGGAGAAGGAGACAAAGAGAGGGGGTAGAGAGAGAGTGAGAGGAAGGGAGGGAGAGATAGTAGGGAGGGGTAGATGTATGAAAGAGAGAGAATAGATATATTGGGAGGGAGGGGGGGGGAGAGAGAGAGGGAGGAGGGGGTGGAGATATATTGAGACTAATAGTGAGAGTAAGGGGGGAGATAGAGGGAAGGGACGATGTAGATATATAAAGAGATAAATGTGAGAGAGAAAGAGGTGGTAGATGTAGGACATAAATAGAGGAGAGATAGTGGGAGGAAGAGGGAGATATAGAGGGAGGAGGGGAGTAGAGAGGTAATTTATGAGTGTGAGAGGGGGGGGAGTGAAATAAAGAGAGGGGGGTGGAAAAGGATGGGGTGGAGAGAGAGTGAGATTGATTGTAAGAGGAAGGGGGGAGATAGACGCAAAGGGGGTGTTGATGGGTCCTAAATCCCTTTAACTCAACAACAACAACAAAACTGGCCACCGAGGCCCAATTAGACTCTGCAATGTTTGATAGTGGAATGGTTCACCAGATCTTTTGATTTGGCCAAATAATCGATGGGATTTATGTAGTGATTGACAAGATATCTTCTTGTGAAAGTTCCTCCTTCATTTTAAACGTTCTTTTTTTCTATTTTATTTTATTAGAAGGGTCTGATAAAAATATGTGTGCTAGCATAAACCAGCTGGTAAAAGGGGGGAATCTTAACTATTGAAGAAGGTTGAGCTTGGGACAACCCTTGTTCTTAAGCATGTACACAAATATTTTCACACCTGTGACAATCCTAGTACTAATACATCAACTTGTTGGTATTTCAATTATTGATTGAGATACAATTATCAAAAGAAAACATACATGAAATAAAATGATGGAAAGACAAATATTTTTCTTAGCTCTAATCATTAATCACACATTAACACAACGATTTTCATTCCATCATTAAGAACAAGAACTACGCAAATATTGAATCAACTAACTTATCAATAGATTTAGAAACTCTTATTACAACATACATTCATGAAATAAAGTCGAAAGTAATTCCTCTTCAAACCCAATCACACACACATTTGATGAAAACAAAAGTTTTTCTCCAGTCCTAAATAGGACTTCTCGATTAAGGTAGTTTGGAAATAGTTCTTTACAATTCAAAAAATCAGGGTCTTTTCCAAAACTATCAACCCTTTCTAAAAAGTCGATCCTCTTATTTATAAAGAATAATTAACTAAAACTAACTATCAAAACTGCAAGATAAGTAAAACAAAACATCGCCACATGGCACTTCCATATCTCTATCTTCCAACAAAGAGTTTCACTAAAGTGGATGACTCTTCTCATACTCTGACCATTTGATGAAGAGTTTCTCGCATGTGTTGGCATACGGGAATTTGTGATGGTCCATCGGGGTTGAAAGGATTTCTTTTACTTCTATTGGTCCTGCCTAATACTTAACTACTTTGACACTTAACTGTTGTAATATTGTTTGAGCCTTGATCGGGTGCTCCATGAACTGTTGTAATTGACATGGAGCCATGCTCGCCACCTTCTCTATCTATGCAGTCCATGCTGATTCTTGTTCTTCATGTTGTTTGACTATGCCATGCAAGTCGACAAATTCCTCGAGTGAGATGAATTCTAGGAGTCTGATGTATTTCATCTACTGATTAATCTTGACCCAAATCCTTTCGCAATCGAACCATTTTTCTTGAATCTCCCATTGAGGTTCTTGGGCAATTTTCAACCAGTATTTGACCTCTTTCCTTATTTGATCTATGTTACTGTCCCTCAGCACCCGAATGTCATGCTATTTGATGTCTCAACCCTTTTGAACCGCGTTGATGTAATCAATTCCTTCCACTGCTTGGTGGGCCTTTTTGTACCATATTTCCACGTCTTTGCAGGTCGCTAGAGCCATAAGGGTGTCTTCTTGGAATTTGGCTATCCCTACAGTGAAAAGGTGTCGTTCATTCGTGAATTTTTCATAAGCATCTTGGAACTCACTTCTCAAAAACATCGTGACTTGTGTGAAGTCTTGATAGTATTTCTCCAAATGGCGTAGATGCCCCAACTCCTTTAGAAAAAAGGCCAAATCCTCTTCATATTTTATTTCTCTATCCAGGGTGGCATCTGTGATAGCCATCCCTGTGCTGATAAGCTCAGACATGTTGGCATGATCTGTGCTAATCAATTTTTCCTCTGGGGTGATGAGAATAGAACTCTCCAACATAAGCCTCCTCTTCTTACTAGTTCTCTGCATGATGGCTTTCCTCTTTTGGTCATAGGAGATTTCTTGTATATCAGAGACCTCATCAACAACTTCGGGGATTTTTTTTTCTCCCGAAGTTAGAGTATTTCCCAGGCTCTCGACTATGTATGTTTGTTCTAGTCTAGGCTCCTGAACCTCTTCTATATGTCCCGATGGATTGACTTTCGATTGTTTCTCATCGGATGGTAAGGTATTGGACAAAACTAAGGGACCATGGGCAGGTTCGGTACTTACTTGATAATTGGTTGTTGAAATGTCGATTTCATGTTGTGGAATTTATTTTTCTTGTCCGCCTGATCGTAGCTCATCCCCTGAGTTTTCCATTGGGGTTCCCAGTATGTCGAGTCACTCATTTTCTAAGTCACTTTATAGATCATGCTCATTCTATGGAAGACTCTGAACTAGAGCATCGGGACCTTGGGTGGATGCTCTCTCAAGTTCTTTCTCCTTTGTAATCTATACTAGAGTCACCAGGGACACCTTCGAACTCTCTTCATCATCGTATATGGTTATCAAATCAAACAAGGTATTTGGTACACTTGCTCTCCATGATGTCCTCACAATCTCGGTCTGGGTTGAAATTTCCCCTGGTGATCTAATCTATGGTGGTGGAACTTCAGGGTTCTCTGACCCGGTGATTTCTCCAAGTTGCAGCATCTCTAGGCCACTTGGTTCTCCTCAGCATTCGATTGAGTCATCGACGGGAATCCTCGTCATTTCTACCAAATCAGGGTCATTTTGCAATTGATGAATGATTCTTTGTGCCCCTTCTAGCAAGAGTAATCCCCTTCTTCATGCCTTTGTTGTCTCTACTGCTCTGATTTCTTCCCTGGCTCTGAGGTCCTCTTGAAATGACTTCTCTATTGTTTCCACCTTTTCATCCATTCCCATGGCCTTGACCTGGTCATATTTGGGTTGGCCATTCTCTACACCACCTCTTCCCTATTCCGAGTCCTTGAGCTTGTAATATTTTTTGAATTATGTCGGGAGGAAAACTCTAACACACTGTCATTATCATGATTGATCAAGCACTTCTTCCCATCTATATGGTCGATTAACCATTTCAGGACCTCTATGCAAGGAAAAATTGGGGTTCTGTTGGCCACTATGTGTAGATATGACCTTCGGATGTTTGAGAACACCTGGTCATCGAGTGCCCTTACATTTGGGTCACTGTGTGTAACATACTCTGGGTACTCTTCCCGGTTAATTCTGTTGAAGAGGTCCCCCCTTTGTGGGAGAATTACTTTGGATCAGATGGTTTCTTTTGTATCACCAAAGGCTGGAGGCTGGAAAAAAAAATTCTTTATTGATGTTTTAATGATAGGCTCCACCCTAGGAACGTACTCCAACTGTCTCGCGGTCCTTGGAGAAGAACCTTCACCTGTTTCTTCTTATTTTATCTTGAGTTCCCTCGATGAGGATCTTGCAGTTGGGTTTCTCGGTGACATCTTACTTTTGCAGCTTGTTTAACCTAGTTTTGATGTTATGAGGGTCAGTACAGGCTCGAGATGCTCGCTTTTCTCCTTCGGATGCTCTGGAATTCAAACTTATGCACAGAATGAATTTGTTCAAAACCGTTCTAGAGATTTAAACAGGGATGAACTTACCTTGTCGCATTCACCATTCAATTCAGGTTATGAGTGTAATTTCATTAAATGTACCACCATATCATCAAAGGTGTTTAAAATTAAATTCATCGTGGGTTGATGGCCCGAGCACGAGTTGTAACATGGTCTATCGGAGATTTCAATTTTTTTTTGTTTAATCAGTGCACGAGGTAGAAAAAAATGCAAGATCAAGCATTAACTAGTCTATTAAATGTCCAAATCCGATCGTATCTTATGCCACAAACATTCCATCGTTTCTCTAGTCTAGTTAGTGGGTCGGGATTGTGCTTCAAACACTTTTCGTTGAAAACTTCTTGCAAAATATATAGTGTTGATCGATCCTCCCATACAGAGAGGATAAGGAAAACCTAACTAGGAGGCGTGACTAGGACCCAAGGAACCTTAATATGGCTTGCGACGAAACTAGGTCGTATGACCCCTTTACTTGATAAATACACATGGTGTTTGAGACCGGTGACTTCATTTGCTCATGTTAATCAGAGTCAAGACTTTCTTTAAGACATACTCTCTAAACCCCAACCCTATCTTATCAACGCTGAAAAGTATCAAGTATCAAGGATCGACGATAGACCTACCTAAGTGCTCTCGGATCGACTCTCTCAAAAAAATCCCGATGCTGAAAACACATCGGAGATTGGTGATCGACGATATGTCTATCGCAGAAAAAATAGATTTTTTAACCTTTCTACATTTCCCCGACCCCGATAAAGCACATTAGTCATCGACTATTGGTGATTTCTTTATGTCCTTTGTTAACTTCTATCCTTCCTGTATTTTTCTCATGCTGAAGGAGATTGAATATCTCTCGAAACTTCATGTGAATAACGTATGCAAACCAACTCCACCTTCTATCAAGGTCGATGGGGATCGACACTCGGTGACTGTTGTTACAGTGTGCCCCATGTACTTGCTTGAATTTTTTCGACGTCGAACCTGAGCGCATTAGGTGTAGGGTATGCCAGTGTTAGTTGTTGATTCTTAATTCGAGTGTCCAGTTATTTTAGACATGAGGTTTCACAAGTTCAAACAAGCCTGACTTGATGATAAGAGTCATGAAAAAAAAACAAAGATAAACCATTTCCCAAAGTGAAATCGATTCAGAAAGTCAAGGAAACAAGTGGTACCCAAAACGTGATAAAATTTCATAAGTCTCTTTTGGTGTGTTGAGTGCTCAACAAATGGCGAATTACTAGGCAAAAGAAGAATCTTTGTTCCTTCCCCAGTCTTAGCTGATGCAGAAACTAGTTAAGAACTTATCTGGTTTTGTTTTTCTTTTATCATAATTTCCCCTATTGTTGCATTTGAAATTTCCCCAATTCGTGAATCTGGGAATCCCTATGGGGTTTTAAACTTTATTCCATGTTCGTTCCCTTTAACCATGAACCATGCCCCCTTTTGGAAAGAGTCAAGTAAAGCATTCAATGGCACCAGGCCTTTTAAGTTTTAGTTATCATCATTCACTTTTTGTGGTGTTGCTCCACTGTCAGTGAGTGTCCATAGCCCCGATGGAGTCACCCCAAAGTCATAGACCTTGCTCCGCTTCCAGCGAGCATCCATAGCCTCGACGGAGTTATCTGCATACCCTCTCCTACTTTTCACTTGTTTGATATAATTGATTTATTTTCAACATAAATTCCCTGAGCGAGTGGGAGAGGAGGCCATCTGTTGTTTACAAGATGACATGGTTAAGGTGAAATTTTTCTAGCTTTGTCTTGAGGTTCATGTGGTCCTTTCCATGTTACCATATTTCCCTTTAGGTTTTACCAGACCACAAGGAAGACACTTCATCACTTTCTAAGGTTGTTTATTTGCAAAGGTTATATACAAAACTCCTTTAAGACAACAACAATTCACCTAGCGTTCCTTGTGTTGTATGTAAGCATGAGTCGGGAATGGAGTTTTCTATACCATATTAATTAAGTTCAACCAATGCCTTGTGGAACACAACTTCAAAGAGAAAAAATGCTACAAAAATAAAACCATAAATAAAGGACTCTGCAATCATCCTACCTAAATTAAAATAACACGAAAACACACACAATTTTTTGTTTTTTTTTAACAGAAATATTTCTTTTAGGGCTGGGCCATTCACCGAGAGGGCGCCAATTTCCCCTCTCATATTTTTAAACCGATACCCAAAAATGTTTGAGCCATAGATTCTGAAACTTCAAATCTTCTCCCTTCGACTCATTCGCTCTCTCCCATTTCAGGACTAAGTCTCCTACTTCAAAATTCTTCTCTTTGGCCTTATGCTTGTCAAACCACCTTTTAACTATCTGTTGATGAGCGATGAAATTTGATTTTTATTTATCTCTTTCTTCTTCCAGCATGAGTAGGGTATCAACTCTTCTTTGAATGACCTATGAGGGTTGTCCTCTAGAACCTTGAGCAAGCTAAAGTGATGGAAGATATAGCTCGTTCGGAAGAATGGCTTCTTGTTCATATACCATAAAGTATGGGGAATTACCTATAGATTCATTAGGTGTTACTCTATCGAAACATAAGGAATTATGAAGTGAACTATGGCAATTCCTCTAATTGTCTGCAACTATTTTCTTCAATATCCTCACTAGGTTCTTATTGGTTGATTTTGCAACTCCACTTCCCCGTGGATAGTAGTTTGCAGAGTATCTGATTATGATTCCTTTGTCTAGAAAAAACTTTGTTAATAGGGTGGAAGAAAAGTAAGAGGAATTGTCAGAAGAAAGAACAGAGGGCGTAAAAAACCTTGTGATTAGTTGTTGTTCTTTGAAATGGATTGCCACCTTTTCGTTTACATGAGTAAGAGAAATTTCCTCTGCCCATTTCGTGAAATAGTCCATAGCAGTCAGTATGTATCTATGTTTTTTTGAAGAAATCATTTTAGTTTCTCCTATGACATCTAACCTCCATTGCTCAAATGGTCTGGAGATGGCCATAGGTTGGAGTGGGACAGTTTCTCTCTTTTCCCTTCCCGCGCTCATTTGACAAGTTTTACAATTTCTAGTGTATGTGTGAGCGTCTATAAACATAGTAGACCAATGATAGAAAACTGTCAGTATCTTGTGAGTGGTGGTATTACCTACAAAGTGTCCACCTTCAAGACCATCATGGAGTTCCTTTAGAACCTTTTGTGTTTCTTCACATTCAAGACATCTTAAAAGTACCCCATCATAATTCATGCGGAACAACATCGAATTTATGAGGTGATATTGTGTCGATTTTAGTCTGAGAGCTCTCCTTTCCTTAGGGTTTAAGTTTTTCAAGAAAGTCCCATGATGCAGGAGATAATTTAGTTTCCCATACCAAGAATCCTTCCCTGGGGGAAGATATAAAGATTCACTACACCATAACGGAAATTCATTCTCCCACCCAAGGTCTTTATTTACTTGGCCTTGGGCTTCAACGGCTAGTTTACACAATCCTTGTCCCTTAACCAGTTTGGTCAGTTTATATCTAGATAAAATGCTTGGACAACTTCCATCCATTTTCCTCTTCATTCCCCCATATCCTATTGAGTGAATAGGGATAATACTGTAGGATGAGGCACAATGAATTTGGTGTTGTTTTTTAGGATGTAAGATCTGAAATGTTTTACTTCAGTCTGTTTGTCTATGGAGGGGTAATTTAGTTCAGCCCCTTGGATATTAGTTCTCATAAATGGGATCGACGCCTCATTGTTGTCATCATCCTTCTAAGTCAATATTGCAACTAATGATTGGTCAGAGGAAAAAATATCTTCTTAAGTCGGGACTTCGCAAAACTGGAGCTTGAGATATTGCAGTATTATTATTGCTAAAAGTACTATTTCATTCGTCATCCCACTTAAATTCAGTATCTTTGCGGATCATTTTTTTAAATGGTTTGATAGTTTCATAGAAATTGGGGGTGAACTTCCTCACAAAATTGATTTTCCCAAAGAAGGATTGCATATCCTTTTTGTTCTGGGGTAAGGGAAGCTGAGCGATTACCTTAATTCATTCTGGGTCTATGCGAATTCCCGTTTAAGATATAATATGACCTAGTAGTTTCACTTCATCGACACCAAAATAGTTTTCTTAGGCTTTAAATATATATCGTATTTCCTACACCTTTCAAAAATTTGGGTTAGGTGTTAGATGTGATCTTCTCTTTTCTTCGAATACACAGTCACGTCGTCCAAATAAACTACTACACATTTGTTGATTAGTCCCTGAAAAGCTAAGTCTGTGGCCCTTTGGAAGGTTTCCCCTGCATTGATTAACCCAAAGGGCATGCGTTTATAAGCAAAGGTTCCCCAATTGGTTCGGAAGGTAGTTTTCAATCAGTCTTCCTATGAAACTAGAACTTGGTTGTAACCTAGAAAATCTCAGAACTAGACACGGTCTGCAAGAGTTTCTCCATCTGTGGGACTGGGTATTTGTCCTTTTTTGATGCTATGTTGAGGTTTCTGATATCCATACACAGGCATATATCCCTAGACTTTTTCCTAAAAGGAACCAGATTTTCTACCTAGAAAGAGTGTCTAACCTGAAAGATAATTTTAGCATCTAGTAATTTCTTTAACTCCTCGCGCATGAGGGGTTCCAGAGATGGGTGATACTTCTGGAGCATTTGTTGGAAGGTTTTTACTTCAGGTATAATGGGATTGTGTGTTGGATAATACGAGTATAATAAGTTTTTAGATCTTGGTAGGACCATGCAAAAACATCTTGATATTCTCTGAAAAGTTTGAGATAGGCCTTCCTTTTTTCTTTAGACACTATCTTGCCTAGATTTATATTTTTAGGGTTTTCCAGGGTTCCTAGGTTCACAATATCATACATGGGATAGGATCTCCTTGTATTTGTGTTTGTTGACCCTTTAAATATTTCCCTTAAGTCAAATAGGTTATCCAAATTGGCTGCCCCTTTCAGTATCATGTGAAACCTTAGTTTGTCAGTTGAGTGATCTATTTCCCCTCTTTGTTCATGGGGATCGGTTTCTACTAGTTTCTCTTGGAATATTTCATCATCAATATCTAGGTATTTAAAATTTTCCTGATTGGTTAAGAACTTTATGATCTGTTCATCTCCTTCAAAGATATTCCAATTAGAAATATTGTTGGGCCCTGATGGTTTGTAGAGTAGCTCCACAGTGGACCGGGAGGCTTCATAGTATTCTAAAGGGGATATCCTTGAGGCAGTAATGGCCAGGGAATCATCAAGAGTATTCTTTGTATTTGGGATCATTGTAATGTTGAAGGCTTCAAGATGCTCTATTAGCCTGTGCACTTCCTGTTCATAATTCCTCAGGTGGTGAGAGTTGCAATGTATAGTATTCCTTACTTGCCTAATAATAATTTCAGAGTCTCTGAAAACCTTTAGTTATTTAACGTTTAATTCTATGGCCTTTTTTAGTCCTTCTACAAAATCTTCATACTCAGAGGTGTTATTAGTACATTCAAATTCTAGTTTGTAGGACAGGAATTTTTTTTTCCCCTTTGGATCAATAAGGATACACCCTGCTCCTGATCCTTCTTGTGATTTAGACCCATCAAAGTACAAGGTCCAAACTTGTGAGAGGAAACCATGAACTTCTCCTTGCCTACTAACTTATTCCTCTCCACCTATTTGCTCTATGGTTTCCAACTGAGTTTCTTGATAGAAGAGGGTTTCTTCTGTCGTTGTCGATACATTTTCTTGAAAATTCATTTCAAAGTTCTAAGAAAGGGGCACATCCGATGAGAGAGGGGAGAAATTACCAAAATCAGAATTGTGGGAGTAGTTTGCTAGCATGGGGAAATTTGCAAAAGAGGGTTCCTTGAGGGATTCTAAATCGATGGAAGTATGTTTGAGATACCTTTCCCTATTTATCCTAATCATGTTGGTGTGTCCCTTTAATGGAAACCAAAGGTGAGCCCAGTATGTGCTTTAAGCTATCCTCTCAACTTCTCGGACAAATCTCAACTAAGTAGAAATCCATAATATTCTAGTATATCTACTACAATGATGTCAATTACTTGAACAAATTTTGGGTGTGTGGCCATTCTGATCATGACATCCTTGAGTTCTCTAATAACTTTCACCTGGGTTTTGTCCATTTGTATCACATGTTGATCACTTTTCAGAGGGATTGTCTTTAATTTCTTGCATATAGATAATCTCATAAGATTAAAGGATTCCCGTGAGTCAACTAAATAATTATGGAGGTTTAAGTTGAAGACTTCAAACGTCAAGAGGAATGGTGGGACCAAAGGCTTTCCCTTTTTATCTATAGAACAAACGCTCACATTTGGTTTATTTTTTATATCTATGGGGGATTAATTTTCCATTTGGTCAGTGTTTTTTATAGGAGTCTCTACTCTCTTCAAGGCTTGTAACATAAATTAATTTTGTTGGGGAATTCTTCACATGTCCATGACCGATACATTTTCTTTTAATCTCTCTAAATATTTTACTATGTCGTAGTATAGCTTGGGTGATTCTCGTGTATCAATGTTTATAGGATTTCTTTGGGATACAAAAGGTTCTTTCGAGTGATCAGATGTTTGTTTTCCTTTGGAAGTTTTGGAAATGGTAAGGTCATTTGAGACTGGCTGACCCCTACTTCGCTTTTGAACAACTAAGACCTTAGCAAGTGGATCTTGAACATAGATCATCAGAAGGAATTGGAAAATCAAGGTGCCACAACAACATGGTTGTTTCTTCCCATTGGTTAACTTCTTCCTGATCACCAATATTCATCATTGAGCCGCTTGATTGTTTGGTAAGGGAAACCTCGTCTAGGAATCGATTAGGCATCAAATTCATGGCACGCACCGATTGTGGACAGTCTCTTTCAGAATGTTTATCTTGGTAATAGGTATAGAAAGAGTTGGACGCTACATTTCCAAGGTCGATGTTTAAGTTGGTTGGGGGAGGTTCAATTTCTTTGAACGTTGGGTTTATTTAAAAAAAAACATTATAGGGCCTTTGGCCTTGGTTTCCTTCCCGTGCACTTATTTTCATGTCTATGATTTCGTTTGACAACTTATTTATCATCTGTTGTAGGTCTTATATGTCTCCACTTCCGTTTTTGGGACCTTGTTCTGTCTATTTCCCTAGGGGTCTATGTTAGAATATAGAATATGGTGTGCTCGTTTTACCATTGATGATACCCTCGTCACCCAACCATAGGCCGAAGCCTCCCTCCGAGCACCTTAACCTTCACCTGAGAATTCCTCCGGAAGAAAACCCTAGGCTAGATAGCCAAACAAGGAGTAGCGCATCAATCCCCAAGGATAGCACATCACAAAAAGCTAATTAGATAGTCCAAACCCTAGCCAAGAGATATCCAAACCAAATACTGAAACTTGTTGTTGTTGCAGCTGCACCTGCAACACTCCTCCAAACCTATGCACCAACTGCAACTACAGTGCACACCAACTGGAAAAACTGCAGTCCTGAGATGTTGTCAAATGAGAACTGGCGCCCTATATTTATAGTAATCCTGCCAGTTTGTTGGGGCCGACTTCTCTTTCTGGGTATGTGTCTGTTCAGTATATTATTATTAATTCTGGCTGACTTCTTCTCTTGGAGGCTAATAACCTAATATAAATTTTCTTCTTGAGCCGATAAGGCTTCTAGGGTTATTAGCCAATTCATTAGGGTTTCTCTTGCTTCCCAGAGTCTTCTATTCTCGTTAGGTTCACATGTAGAGGTAAATACCTCCCGCATCTACCATAATATTAACACTCCCTCCTAGATAGAGAGGTATTTACAGGTAATGGACTTGAGCACAAAACATACCATTTACTCGGTAGCATCAATATAGTCATCTAGACTATTTCATGACTATATCATGAGCATCACCATCACCATCAGCTGCATCATCTCTCGAAACCATACTTCATTTGAGTAGTTAGATATGATGCTGGATAAGTCACTCTCACCATGGAGTGATACAAGAGGAGTAAAAGCTCTGAACTATTTTCCGTCTGG
>ML785817.1:607907-629536 GCA_009831015.1 Picea engelmannii
TGGTTAACTACCACATCAAGTAACACACAAGTACTTGATCAACAACGTATAGTTGCGAGCAGTGAAACATATTCACCATAGTAGTCCTCATCTACTGTCATATAGTCTTCATAACAAACATCTGAGAGCATCCTGCATAGAAACAATGTTATGATAGAAACTGTATCGTCTGGGCCAATATTTCACTCACGTATGTGAGATCTGAAAGAATGTCTGCCACCACAGTAGTCTTCATCTGCATAGAAACAATGTTATGATAAAAACTGAATCATATGGGCCAATCTCTCACTCACATCTGTGAGATCTGAAAGAGTGTCTGCCCTCAGTATAGAATATCAACAATAATCATCTGGGGAAATCTTTCGCTAACATATGTGAGATATGAAAGAATGTCTGCCCTCAATATAGAATATCAACAATGGGCTATCTACCCCATTCTTCTCAACCAAGGAGGAAGGATTATTTCTAATTTTTGAACCTGGACCATTTCTCACCCTGGGCCATTCTTCGGACACTAAACAAAGTGTAACCTGGAGAGAATGAGTCTGCCCTCGAGGAATAACTTTCCTTGATTGCTGAGCCTAGACTACTCCCCACCCTGGCCCATTCCTCCGTCACCAAACAAGGTGTAGCCTGGAGAGAATGAGTCTGCCCTCGAGGAGTAACTGTCCAGACCATTCCCCACCCTGGGCCATTCCTCCGACACTAAACAAAGTCTATCCTGGAAAGAATGAGTCTACCCTGGAGGAATGTCTGTCCTGCATCAACCTCCAAAATGGACGATTCTTCAAAACTGCTCACAACTGTGAACTTCGAAAGAATGACTGCTCGGTGAGGCAGACCATTCTACTTGACCACTACACAGAGTGACTACCAAGAAGAATGACTGTCCTAGAACACTCCCCATAATGAGAAGTCATTGTCTATGATACATCAACAATCAGTCTACCTCCCATGTTAACTACAATGGGAAGCCACTGTCCATCAGAAATCTCAATCCACTTTCCGAACAGGAAAGCATCTATCCAATCTGGACTTTTACAAAGATAAATGCTTCGTCCTAACTGGAGAGTTATTTCAATCACAAAAATAAATGTTTGCGTACCTTCTTCTAGCTTGGAGAGTCTTCCCTTCCTGTTAATAGAGTTATTTCCATGAGATCTAGCTTGAGTATGCAAGTTCTTTCATCTTGAATATGGGCTTTACCAAAATGTATGCTTATCCGCTCATCTGTGGAGATATGTATTGGAGAATCACTTTCTCCTTTGTGGACTTCATCATGGATAATGTAATGCTTGTACTGTAGTCTGGAACACTATGAAGGCTTCCTGTAGATGTGAACAATAGATAATATCATAGTTGGAGGACTGGAACATATCCATGTGGCACTTCTTCTGTCATCATGAGATCTGATCTTTTGAATAGTCATCTTGATGTTATAGGAAATCTTCACCACGCTTCTGCTGTGCATTGGAGGTTCTCGACCATATTGTCTTTTGCATATAGGAGTCTCTTTTTGGTATGGCTCAAAGTATTGAGATTTCTCTTTATATGCTATGTATTAAATTTCTCTGGAGAACATTCTTTGCATTCATCTGATGTAGAATTTTGACTCATGGATGTTGCAGATGATATAATGACTTATATAGAGATAGGTCTGGTGTACTGGAACAAGAAATCATCATAATCTTCTCCCTCCATCTGGGAGAACCTATTGTTCTGGATCTTTCAATGCTTTCATTCATAAGTTTTCCATACATTGTTCTTCATCACGACTTTTGGTTCTTCTGCTTGATTTCTTTTAGTGAGTTCATATTAGGCTGGTAATCTTGTGATTCTTGATACAATGACTGGTTGTTCTGATTCTTCTTTCATGGAATATTCATGTTCTTCTTCATGTTTTTCTTTAGCTCTTGGGTCCATGGACTTTCTTATAGATTCCATGCCGTAGATATTCCACTTCTTACCTTCATCATCGGTTCACAGATCTGGATGGACAACCAGGAATACTTTAAGGCTTCTCTTTGAAAAGGTCTTCTTCTGTGGTTGAGCTGAACACGTACTGTCTTTTCATGGTTTCTACCATGGATATATATATATTTTTCATCATCTTCAATAGATCATAGGATTAGCTCCCTCCTAATCCTTACTTCATGTAAGAGTGCATATAATCGGCTCCCTTTGTCTGATAGAGTCCATACTTCCATCTGCATCCTTATTGTCTTCTATAATATATAATTGGCTCTTCTTGTCTGACAGTGTCCACGCTTCCATCTTAGTTTTCGTCATAAGTCTTTCTCCAATTTCTCTTGATGTCTGACTTCTAAGTCTCTTCAAGATTGATTCTGATTTTGGCTTATCTTGTAATAGATTTCACATGATATATTTCATTCTTTCATGTGTAATATCTAATGATAACTCTTTTCATCTTGTTTGTTCTTTCATAGGTATAGTTCTTCTTGGAACACATTATCTTCCAAGAGATAGATATACAAGATATGTACAAAGACGATGAAAGAAAGATATGTACAAGAAAATAAGAAGAGTGTTGTTACCTTTTAGTAGAAGGAGTCTCTTCCATCCTTCTTAGTCTTCTTAGGTTCCTTTTCTTCGACAATCTATGCTTCATGTTTATTCTTCCTTTTCTTTAGCTCGTGACACTAATTCCTATAGTGACCGTACTTCTGACAGTTGAAGCATTGTATTTTTGAGATGTCTTTCTCTTGATTTGGCTTCCTTCTTGAACCAAACTTCTTTTTGTTTCTGAAGTTCTTGAATCTTGATGTGAAGGCTTGATCATCGTACTTCTTTTGAGGTTTCTTTTTTTGCATTGATCCTTGATTATTCTTGAGCACAAGAAGTCCAAATTTCTTCAAATGTTGGGTACTCCTTCCTTGTGTTCATGCTTGCGGCAAATGCATCTCATGTCTTGGGAAGACCATTGAGTACTATGTTCACCAATTCCTTTTCTGAAGTGATCTCTTCAATAGCTTGTAGTTGATATCTTAGCTGAGAGATCCTTACAAAGTATGATGTTATGCTATCGTCATCATTCAGCTTCATGTCATGGAGCTCATTCTTTAGACTCATAACTTGTCCAATGTTTCTGACTGAGAAGAGATTTGTTAGGGCATCGTACATATTCTTAAATGAGTCAAGATGGGAGATGTAGGGTATCAAGTGGTCTTTTATGGAATCCAATATGATACTCATGCCATTGATGTCAACATATTTGAACATTTCCATAGCTGCAACGTTTTGCGGTTCCTTCTCTTCTCCTTCTTTAAAATCTGGCTTCACGATCTTTCCTTTCACAATATCCAACACTTTATTCTTAGCAAGGATGAGGTCAATTATTGTCTTCCATGCTTTGAAGTTGGAGGCTCCATCTAGCTTGTTCTCAGACTTCATAGAGTTCGTCATGGCTTGCTTGACTTGGTCAAACCCTAGATTTGACCAGAAATCCAAACTTCACGTCTTGGCCTTCTGAGAGTACAAGGAAATGCGTTGGGCTAGGGCGCATTGATCTATCTAGATATTAAGTCAATCTCGTCACTTAAGGTGCCTCAACAATAGGTTTAGGGTTTCTGCAACTGCTTCTGCTCGTAACCCTAGCTGCAGTGCTTTTTGGAAACTACTTCTGCTAGTAACCCTAGCGGCAATACCTCAACGAGCTCAATATATAGTGGCTATGTTGCCTTCCAGCGTTTTAGGCTGACTGAAGGGTTGTGGGCACATAAACTCTTATAATATAGAATATGGTTTGCTCGTTTTACCATTGATGATACCCTCGTCACCCAACCACAGGCCGAAGCCTCACTCCGAGCACCTTAACCTTGACCTGAGAATTCCTCCAAAATCAAACCCTAGGCTAGATAGCCAAACAAGGAGTAGCGCATCAATCCCCAAGGATAGAGCATCACAAAAAGCTGATCAGATAGTCCAAACCCTAGCCAAGAGATATCCAAACCAAATACTGAAACTTGTTGCTGCTGCAGCTGCACCTGTAACTCTCCTCCAAACCCGTGCACCAACTACAACTGCAGTGCGCACCAACTGGGAAAACTGCAGTCGTGAGATGCTGTCAAATGAGAACTGGCACCCTGTATTTATAGTAATCCTGCCAGTTTGCTGGGGCTGACTTCTCTTTCTGGGTATGTGTCTATTCAGTATATTATTATTAATTCTGGCCGAATTCTTCTCTTGGAGGCTAATAGCCTAATATAAATTTTCTTCTTGAGCCGACAAGGCTTCTAGGGTTATTAGCCAATTCATTAGGGTTTCTCTTGCTTCCCGGAGTCTTCTATTCTCGTCGGGTTCACATGTAGAGGTAAATATCTCCCGCAACTACCATAATATTAACACTCCCTCCTAGCTAGAGAGGTATTTACGGGTAATGGACTTGAGCACAAAACATACCATTTACCCGGTAGCATCAATATAGTCATCTAGACTATTTCATGACCATATCATGAGCATCACCATCACCATCAACTGCATCATCTCTCGAAACCATACTTCATCTGAGTAGTTAGATATGATGTTGGATAAGTCACTCTCACCATCGAGTGATACAAGAGGAGTAAAAGCTATGAACTGTTTTCCATCTGGAAAATCTCTGTTCATCATTCATCTGAACGATCATCTCCAATAATCTGTTAATAGTCTTCAAGGCAATTAGAACAAGGATAGAACACACCTGTGTCTATTCATAGTAGTACACAACTACAATCCAGTGGTTAACTACCAAATCAAGTAACACACAAGTACTTGATCAGCAACGTATAGTTGCAAGCAGTGAAACATATTCACCACAGTAGTCCTCATCTACTGTCATATAGTATTCATAACAAACATCTGAGAGCATCCTGCATAGAAACAATGTTATGATAGAAACTGTATCGTCTGGGCCAATATTTCACTCACGTCTGTGAGATCTGAAAGAATGCCTACCACCATAGTAGTCTTCATCTGCATAGAAACAATGTTATGATAAAAACTGAATCATCTGGGCCAATCTTTCACTCACGTCTGTGAGATCTGAAAGAGTGTCTGCCCTTAGTATAGAATATCAACAATAATCATCTGGGGAAATCTTTCACTAACATTTGTGAGATCTGAAAGAATGTCTGCCCTCAATATAGAGTATCAACAATGGGCTATATGCCCCATTCTTCTCAACCAAGGAGGAAGGATTATTTCTAATTTCTGAACTTGGACCATTTCTCACCCTGGGCCATTCTTCCAACACTAAACAAAGTGTAACCTGGAGAGGATGAGTTTTCCCTCAAGGAATAACTGTCCCTGATTGTTGAGCCCAGACTACTCCCCACCCTAGGCCATTCCTTCGACACCAAACAAGGTGTAGCCTGGAGAGAATGAGTCTGCCCTCGAGGAGTAACTGTCTGGACCATTCCCCACCCTGGGCCATTCCTCGGACACTAAACAAAGTGTATCCTAGAAAGAATGAGTCTTCCCTCGAGGAATTTTTGTCCTATATCAACCTCCAAAATGGACGATTCTTCGAAACTTCTCACAACTGTGAACTTCGAAAGAATGACTGCTCGACGAGGCAGACCATTCTACTTGACCACTACACAGAGTGACTGCCAAGAAGAATGACTGTCCTATACCTCTCCCCATATTGAGAAGTCGTTGTCTATGATACATCAGCAATCAGTATGCCTCCCATGTTAACTACAATGGGAAGCCACTGTCCGTCAGAAATCTCAATCCACTTTCTGAATAGGAAAGCATCTGTTCAATCTGGACTTTTACAAAGATAAATGCTCCCTCCTAACTGGAGAGTTATTTCAATCACAAAAATAAATGTTTGTGTACCTTCTTCTAGCTTGGAGAGTCTTCCCTTCTAGTTAATAGATTTATTTCCACGAGCTCTAGCTTGAGTATGCAAGTTCTTTCATCTTGAATATGGGCTTTACCAAAATGTATGCTTATCTGCTCATCTGTGGAGATATGTATTAGAGAATCACTTTCTCCTTTATGGACTTCATCATGGATAATGTAATGCTTGTACTGTAGTCTGGAACACTATGAAGGCTTCTTGTAGATGTGAACAATAGAGTATATCATAGTTGGAGGACTGGAACATATCCATGTGGCACTTCTTCTGTCATCATGAGATCTGATCTTCTGAATAGTCATATTGATGTTATAGGAAATCTTCACCATGCTTCTGCTGTGCACTGGAGGTTCTCCACCATGTTGTGTTCTGCATATAGGAGTCTCTTTTTGGTATGGCTCAAAGTATTGAGATTGCTCTTTATATGCTCTTTATTCAATTTCTCTGGAGAACATTCTTTGCATTCATCTGATGTAGAATTCTGACTCATGGATGTTGCAGATGATATAATGACTTATATAGAGATAGGTCTGGTGTACTGGAACAGGAAATCATCATAGTCTTCTCCCGCCATCTGGGAGAACCTCTTGTTCCGGATCTTGCAATGATTTCATTCATAAGTTTTCCATACATTGTTCTTCATCACGACTTTCGGTTCTTCTGTTTGATTGCTTTTAGTGAGTTCATATTAGGCTGGTAATCTTGTGATTCTTGATACAATGACTGGTTGTTCTGATTCTTCTTTCATGGAATCTTCATGTTCTTCTTCATGTTTTTATTTAGCTCTTGGGTCCATGGAGTTTCTTATAGATTCCATGCCCTAGAGATTCCACTTCCTACCTTCATCATCAGTTCACAGATCTCGATGGACAACCAGGAATACTTTAAGGCTTCTCTTCGAAAAGGTCTTCTTTTGCGGTTGATCTGAACACATACTATCTTTTCATGGCTGCTACCATGGATATATATATATTTTTCATCATCTTCAATAGATCATAGGATTAGCTCCCTCCTGATCCTTACTTCATGTAAGAGTGCATATAATCGGCTCCCTTTGTCTGATAGAGTCCATACTTCCATCTGCATCATTATTGTCTTCTATAATATATAATTGGCTCTTCTTGTCTGACAAAGTCCATGCTTCCGTCTTAGTTGTCGTCATAAGTCTTTCTCCAATTTCTCTTGATGTCTGACTTCTAAGTCTCTTCAATATTGATTCTGATTTCGGCTTATCCTGTAATAGCTTTCACATGATATATTTCATTCTTTCATGTGTAATATCTAATGATAACTCTTTTCATCTTGTTTGTTATTTCATAGGTATAGTTCTTCATGGAACACATTATCTTCCAAGAGATAGATATACAAGATATGTACAGAGACGATGAAAGCAAGATATGTACAAGAAAATAAGAAGAGTGTTGTTACCTTTTAGTAGAAGAAGTCTCTTCCATCCTGCTTAGTCTTCTTAGGTTCCTTTTCTTCGGCAATCTATGCTTCATGTTTCTTCTTCCTTTTCTTTAGCTCATGACACTGATTCCTATAGTGACCGTACTTCTGACAGTTGAAGCATTGTATTTTTGAGATGTCTTTCTCTTGATTTGGCTTCCTTCTTGAACCAAACTTCCTGTTGTTTCTGAATTTCTTGAATCTTTCTGTGAAGGCTTGATCATCATACTTCTTTTGTGGTTTATTTTTTTTCATTGATCCTTGATTCTTCTTGAGCACAACAAGTCCAAAGTTATTCAAATGTTGGGTACTCCTTCCTTGTGTTCATTCTTGGTGAAAATGGATCCCATGTCTTGGGAAGACCATTGAGTACTATGTTCACCAATTCCTTTTCTGAAGTGATCTCTTCAATAGCTTGTAGTTGATCTCTTAGCTGGGAGATCCTTACAAAGTATGATGTTATGTTTTCGTCATCATTCATCTTCATGTCACAGAGTTCATTCTTTAGACTCATAACTTGTCCAATGTTTCTGACTGAGAAGAGATTTGTTACGGAATCGTACATCTTCTTCAATGAGTCAAGATGGGAGATGTAGGGTATCAAGGGGTCTTTTATGGAATCCACTATGATACTCATGGCATTGATGTCAACATATTTGAACTTTTCCATAGCTGCAACGTTCTGCGGTTCCTTCTCTTCTCCTTCTTTAAATTCTGGCTTCATGATCTTTCCTTTCACAATATCCAACACTTTATTCTTAGCAAGGATGAGGTCAATTCTTGTCTTCCATGCTCTGAAGTTGGAGGCTCCATCTATCTTGTTCTTAGACTTCATAGAGTTCATCATGTCTTGCTTGACTTGGTCAAACCCTAGATTTGACCAGAAATCCAAACTTCACGTCTTGGCCTTCTAAGAGTACAAGGAAATGCACTGGGCTAGGGCATATATATCTATCCAGAGATTAGCTCAATCTCGTCACTTAAGGTGCGTCAACAAGAGGTTTAGGGTTTCTTCAACTGCTTCTGCTGGTAACCCTAGCTGTAGTGCTTTTTGGAAACTACTTCTGCTAGTAACGCTAGTGGAAATACCTTAACGAGCTCAATATCTAGTGGCTATGTTTCCTTCCAGCGTTTTAGGCTGATTGAAGGGTTGTGGGCCCATAACCTATTAGAATATAGAAGATGGTGTGCTCGTTTTACCATTGATGATACCCTCGTCACCCAACCACAGGCCGAAGCCTCCCTTCGAGCACCTTAACCTTGACCTGAGAATTCCTCCGGAAGCAAACCCTAGGCTAGATAGCCAAACAAGGAGTAGTGCATCAATCCCCAAGGATAGCGCATCACAAAAAGTTGATCAGATAGTCCAAACCCTAGCCAAGAGATATCCAAACCAAATACTGAAACTTGTTGTTGTTGTTGCTGCAGCTGCAGCTGCAACCCTCCTCCAAACCTGCGCACCAACTGCAACTGCAGTGCGCACCAAGTGGGAAAACTGCAGTCCTAAGATGCTGTCAAATGAGAACTGGCACCCTGTATTTATAGTAATCCTGCCAGTTTGCTAGGGCTGACCTCTCTTTCTGGGTATGTGTATGTTCGATATATTATTATTAATTCTGGTTGACCTCTTCTCTTGGAGGCTAATAGCCTAATATAAATTTTCTTCTTGAGCCGACAAGGCTTCTAGGGTTATTAGCCAATTCATTAGGGTTTCTATTGCTTCCCAGAGTCTTATATTCTCGTCAGGTTCACATGTAGAGGTAAATACCTCCCGCAGCTACCATAATATTAACAGTCTATTAAACAAGAGTCCTCTCTTGGGTGGAGTTTGAGCTTCCTTATTAACTAGTGAGACCTATCCCTCTTTACATCCTTTCATTTGGAATTCAATTGTTTTGGATTGCTCAAAATTCTTAGCTAGAGTCATTTTGGCAGCCCTTTTTAGAAACATGGAAATAGAAGCAGGGAGAGCGTTAGCGTATAATTCGATTTGCAACTCCTGAGTGGGTTTAGCGTTGGTTGGAATTTGTTCAGGATAATGGTGAATCATTGATTGAAGTCTTTAAAATTTTATTTTGAATTCATGGTGGCAGCGAACAATTCAGCCATTAAATCTCCTGTAGTGGTTGCTTCAACAAATTTATCTAAAAAATATTTTTCAAACTTCATCCAACTAGTTATGGACCTTACGGGAAAGTTAAAATACCACGTGGAGGTCGAATTCTTAAAGGTATAGGGGAAAATCCTGCATACTATGTCTTCATGTTGGACATTCATCAGTCTAATAGCTAGTATGAAATTTTTTAAATGGTCTTCAGGAAATCGTGAGGTTTCAAGGTAAAATTTAGGGAATAACATTTTTAGATGTTGGGGAAGGTTATGCACTTCTCCGAGGATTTCCAGAGCATCTCTAGCCAACCAAGGTTTATTATTCTTAGGTGGGTTTTCTCCTTTCTTCGTTATGATCATTGTTATCCTCCATGTCATCCGACTCCGAGGATGAGAGATTCAATTTAAATCTTTCCTCATCATATTCAAAATCGTCGGGCTCAGATTAGTTACCAGCTGGTGTTTTAGGGATTAGATTGAGGGGATGTTTGATCTCGGTGAGGGAGAAATCTATCAGGTATTCTACTGTGTGAAAAAAAACCTGGTCAGGGGTGTCAACCACTAGTTTTCTTACTTGTTTTCTATGAGGAAGTAATGGAGCTAAGGGTAATGATCCAATTTTCCATGTGTAATCTCTTGTGATTATTTTGAACTGGTTCAACTCCTCACAGGGGAAGAGCGTAAGGTATTCCAGAGAATAAATGTTCTTCCTCTTTCTGGGGTGAGTTACTCATTTCAGGGGTACTTAGTGTATGTGGGTTGTCTTGAGAATGACTAGCCATGCATGTGGGATGTTTTGAATATATAGGCTATGTGAAATATTATATCATAGATATTGTTAGCCATTCATTCATTCAGTCCCTCCTTCTAGCGTCGATTCTATTGAGGGGTCCTAAATCCCTTTAAATCAACAACAGGAACCAAACCCGCCACCGAGGCCCAATTATAATCTGCATCATTTGATAGTGGAATAGTTCTCCAGATATTTCGATCCAGCCAAATAATCGATGGGATTTACGTAGTGATTGATAGGATATCTTCTTGTGAAATCTCCTCCTTTAGTTTAAACATTCTCTTTTTATATTTTCTTTTATTAGAAGGGTATGATAAAAAGATATGTGTTGGTGTAAACCAGCTAGTAAAAGGAGGGAATCCTAACTACTGAAGAAGGAGGAGTTTGGTATAACCCTTGTCCTAAAGCATGTAGAAAAATATTTTCACATGTGTAACTAGCCTAGTACTATTACATCAACTTGTTGGTATTTCAATTATTGACTGAGATACAATTATCGAAAGAAAAAATACATGCAATAAAATGATGGCAAGAAAAATAGTTTCCTTATCTCTAATCATTAATCACACATTAAAACAACGGTTTTATTTCCATCATTAAGAAAAATAACTACAAAAATATTGAATCAACTAACTTATCAATAGATTCGAAAACTCTTACTCATTACAACATCCATTCATGAAATAAAGTCATAAGTAATTACTCTTCAAACCCAATCACACACGCCTTTGATGAAAAAAAAATTGTCTCTGGTCCTAAACATGACTTATAGATTATGGTAGTGAGGAAATAGTTATTTACAATTCAAAAAATGAGGGTCTTTGCCAAAACCATCGACCCTTTCTAAAATGTCGATCCTCTTATTATAATGAATCATTATCTAAAAATAACTATCAAAAGTGAAAGATAAGTAAAACAAAACATCACCACATGGCACTTCCATCTCTCTGTCTTCCAAGAGTCGTCAAAGTGTTTCACTGAAGTGGATGACTCTTCTGATACTATGACCATTTGATGAAGAGTTTGCAATATTACAGATATGAAAAGTATGCAGAACATAAATAAAATACTAGAAATGGTAGATGAACAACAATATAACCAGAACAACACCACAATAATACTGAAATGATAACAGAATAACACTAGAATGATCACTTCAATTACTTATAGAAATGTTCACTTCCCTCTTCTAGTGAGAAACCTCCATTCGAGCAGATCTCTATTACAATAATATCCAAGACAATTGTTCTCATTCCCTCGACTCCTATTTATACTAAATATGTCTATCAAAAGAACCATCCAGAGGAAGATCCTTCTAGAAGTGGAAGCTTCTATTAGGTCTTCTTACATTCGACTTATTCTTCCTTATTGCGAGGCCTTATTAATATTGACCTTTATTACATAAAAATATATTATTCTACCTACATGAGGGGTTATGTCCCTAACATGTCCCCCCCCTTAAAAACAACCTTGTCCTCAAGGATTGAGATGTGGAAATTGTTGCAGAATGGTAGATGGTTCCCAAGTGGCATATGTTGTGGTTGTATCTTGCCACTGGACCAACACTTCTTTGATGGTTCGCTGACGCAGGTCCAAAACTGCTTCTGGCTGTAGCCAATGGATCCTTCTTCGTCTAACTCGGGAAGGTTGGTTTGAGTTTGGCACTTAGTTCCAATAACCTTATTTATGCAGAAAACATGAAAAAGAGGATGTATCTTAGAATGACTAGGAAAATCTAATTGATAGGCCACTTGTCCCACACGCTTGACAACGTGTTAAGAACCATAAAATTTGGGCTCCAGTTTCTGACAATGGTCAGCCTTGAGGGAATTTTTCTTGTAAGGTTGTAGTCAAAGAAACACTTGATCCCCATATGAAAATTGATATTCAGAGCGACCTTGACCTACTTGTTGCTTCATGTGATTATGGGCCATGACCAAATTCTCTTTGAGGGTACAGAAAATAGCCTCTAGAACTGTAAGCATTTGGTCAACTGCTTGGACCTTCGAGACACGTGGTAAATATGAGAGAACTGAAGTTGTCTTTTGTCCATATACTGCTTCAAAGGGATTCATGTGGGTAGTTGTATGTTATGAAGTGTTGTACCACCATTCATCTAGTGGTAACGATTGAGCCCACTGATTTTTCTTGTCTGATGCAAAACACCTCAAATATGTTTCCAAACACTTGTTGACAACTTTAGTTTGACCATTAGTCTGGGGATGATAAGTTGTACTGAGATGAAATTGGGTGCCTTCTAGCTTGAACATTTATTGCCAAAAATTGTTGGTGAAAGTTGGGTCGTGATCAGAAACAATAGAATGTGGCATGCCATGAAGCTTGAAGACTTGATCCATGAAACGTTTAGCCACAGTGGCTGTTGTAAATGGTTGTTGAAGAGAACATAAATGAGCATACTTGGAAAGGAGATCAATGACCACCATGATGAATGATTTATTTTCTTATTTAGGTAAGCCTACAGTAAAATCCATAGAGATATCCCACCAAATAATAGGTGGAATCAGAAGCGTTTGTAGTGTTCCATAAGATTTGACTGTTTCACCCTTGTTGCATTGGAACACATCACATTCAACCACAAAAATAAGAAACGTCATGTTTCATACCATCCCAGAAAAAATAATGTTTGACACTGTCATAGATTTTGGTAAACCCTGAGTGCCCAGCTGTGGGTGTAGCATGAAGCTCAGAAAGTATCGTGGATTTAATATTTGAATTTTTACTTAAATACAAATGGCCTTTGTATCGAAGCTCATCATGGAGCCAAGAATACCTTGCAGAAACTAGAGAAATGGAATGCAATTTTTGTATCAGATGCGAACTTTTGGTATCATGTAGGCATTCTTGGTGAACGAATTGGAGCCAATCTGGTACAATGAAGGACAGAGAAAAAATGGACCCTTCATCTTCATATTTTCAAAAAATTGCATCCGCAACCACATTGTCTTTTCCTTTCTTCTAAATAATCTTATAATCATATCCAAAGATCTTAGTCACCCATTTTAGTTGCTATGGGGAGGAGATGCGTTGTTCCAGAAAATACTTGAGGCTTTGATGATTTGTCTTAATTTGGAAGTGTTGCCCCAATAGATAAGGGTGCCAAATATCAACAACATGCAAAATAGCCAACATTTCCTTTTCATAGATTGATTTTCCCAAATTTCGTTTAGACATTTGTCTGCTGGTAAAGGCCAAAGGACGACCCTCTTGCATAAGGATAGCACCAATTCCTTTCCCTGAAGCATCACATTCCAAGACAAAGGTCTTTGTGAAATCAGGAAGTGCCAGGAATGGAGTGGTGCACATGGCCATCTTCAAGGTTTGAAAATCCTTAGCAACGGCTGGAGTCCAAGTGAAAGAATTATTTTTAAGGAGTGTAGTGAGAGGGGCCAAAATATTTCCATGATTCTTAACAAACTTGAGATAATAACCTGTTAAGCACAGAAATCCATGCAATCTTTTAAGAGTATTTGGATGAGGCTAGTCTTTCATAACTTCAATATTTTTAGGATCCACCCTGACGTCATGCTTTCCGGAAAGATGACCCAAGTACTCGACTTCTGAGGCACCAAAATCACATTTAGATTGTTTCAGGAAAAGTTGGAGCTCATAGAGTAGATGGAGAACTCGATCCACATGAGCAAGATGGTCTATCTAGATTTTTATATAGATGAGGATATGATCAAAGAAAAGCTAAGACAAAATGACAGAGAAAAGGACGGAATACATGATTCATGAGGCTTTGGAAATTGGAGGGAGAATTACACAAAACAAAGGGCATGGCCAAAAAATCATAGTGGCCCTCATGAGTTCTAAGGAAGTATTAGGAATTTCTTCCTCTTTCATACAGATCTGGTGGTAGCCAGAATGAATATCAAGTTTAGTAAAGAACTGTGTGCCACTCAATTCATCCAAGAGGTCATCAATGACACGAATGGGAAATTTGTCGTTAATGGTGAGATTGTTGAGGGCGTGGAAATCAGGACACATGCACCAAGAGAATTCTTTCTTCATGACCATGACCACAAGAGAAGAGTAGGTGCTCATACTAGGGCGGATAACACCTGTGTTAAGAAGTTCTTGAACCATTTTCTCAATTTCATTTTTTTTGGAAAAGGGGTGATGATAGGGACGGATATTGGGAGGAAGGCTTCCTGGGACAAGGGGAATGGAATGATCATGAACACCACGGGAAGGAGGGAGTCCCTAGGGAGTGGAAAAAACCACTTGATGTTTAGAGAGGATAGATTGGAGGTCCTGTGACACAGAGGGTGTCTTAGTTTCTTTTATGGCATGGAGTTGGGAAATAATTCCCGGATGACCTTTTTGAGCAAATTTACCATGCGATGGTAACTAATGATATTAGGGGAACCAAGGGTGATGCCTTGGAACTTTTGGACCTCCTAGTCGAATTGCATGGTTAATTCCTTAAAATCCATGAGACTGGGACCCAAAATCCTTAGCGAGTCTGCACCCAACACAATGTCACAACCGCCCATGTCGATAGAAAACATATGATATTTCAGGTGGTAGTCATTAATTTGGAGGCACACATTTTCACAATGCCCTTCACATTTCATGGACCCACCATTGGCAATCATGATTTGAAAATTATTGACTGCATGGATATAGAAATTAGTTTCTTGGGCAATGTGGTGATGAATAAAATTATGGGATATGCCACTATCAACAAGAATGATGACCTTCCTATGCTTGATGTAGCCAATTATTTTGAGGGTTTGGGGAGTAGAGAAGCCTGTGAGAGAATTTATGCAAATGAATGGTTCTACTTCGGGAGGGTCTGAGGGAGGGGTAATGTCAGTGGGTTCAGGTGACTCTGACACAAGGGGAGATTCAACATTGTATTCCAAAACATCCTCCGAGATGGCCATAGAAATATTTTGTTCCTTACACTTGTGTCCCAGAAAATATTTGTCATCACAATTATAACAAAGGCCTTTGAGTTGGCGTTCAACTATTTTGGCCCTGGTCAATTTTTGGATCTTTAGTGGAGTAGAAGGAGGAGTGGGATTTACTGCTTTAGTGAGAGGGATAAAGGAGGTTTTCCGATTTTGAGAAGAGACAACCTGTTGTGCTTCCTTAGCTCATTTAGTATCCTCCACCCAACCTTGAGGAAGAGCCATGAGGACATGGGCATGAATCTCATCCTTGAGTCCACTGATAAAACATTCTGGGAAAAAAAGCATCAGACATGCCCTCTATATGAAAAGTCGGACGCTCAATAGAAACTATAAAGTATTCCACTGTGCTAGATTGTTTCAACTTTCTCAAATGGCCTAAATGGTTGGTTTCAGTGTCAAAGTGTTCATAAAGCTCTGCCACAAAGTGTGAGTAAGAAACATACCCTTGTCAAGAAATTTTTCTCCATTGCCAACTTTCTTGATCTAGATGGAAAACACCATACCATATTTTGGACAATTCATATGTAATGCCGTACAAAGAGAAATGATGTTCCATTTGAGTTACCCAACCAATGGGATCCAAGCCAACAAGTTTGGTCACATATACCCGTAGAAGTCATAGGTCACATTGAAAGTGATGGGGATGAAAATTATGGGAATGAGAGGAATTTTCATCTTCGGTATGAAAAGGTGGGTCATATAAAGGGGGATATACAGGGATATGCAGCTTGGTGAAGATCATCGAAGTGACAGATTCAAGCTGGGTACTCATGTATTATTTGAGGTCTTCTTTGAATTCTGCAATTGAGGCGATGATGGAGGAATGCATGGTTTTATTGATGGTGGAAATATTGGCACTGAGTTGTCTCACTTCTTGTTGTCTCTCTTTGAAATTAGATTGCAAGGTATTGAAGCGAGATTCCAAGTCTGGGCTACGGGTATAGGCCATGATGATGAGGGAACTGAAGAGGGGCAGGTGGGGTCTAAACTTTTTTTGAAAAATGATAGGTATGAAAGTGATAAGGGTGAAGAGATAGATCCAATGGAATAGGTCTCAAATAATGGTGCAAAAATTTCCACCTGTGGAGTTATACTCTGGTCTGAAGAATACTGCAGTGATGAAATGCCCAAATGCTTAACCAGGAAGAAATGTGTAGTGATTTGGCAACTCAAACATAGTTGCGCAAAAATAGATCATGTCTATTTTATTTTTTGTTTCCATCCCCACGTGTTAGGTATTCAAGGGTTCTACAGACAAGGTTTTTCCCTATGCTATAGCTCTCTGATATACGTGTGGTGTGCAACAGTAGTACTTGGCCCAATATCTCAGGGCACCAACTAAGAAGGATAGACCATGCCCTTAGTCGTACTACTCGACTACCCAGGTAGTAAAGAGTATCTTCCCGAGTGTTATTCTTGGTGACACTATAACAGTCAGGTAGCCAATCGGTTTATCTAAAGAGGGCTTCAGGAAATCTAGGCCGATCCATATACAGGTGTTTTCTGATGTGCCACCACCCAAAGGGGTACCAACAGGGGTTACAAGGGTGGCCAACAGATGTGCGCTTAAGTACCACTTGTATTTTTTGTGTCTATGAATCCCTCAATCGCGAGTTTATGCACGTAATGACAGATCTTTGTAGCTTAAAGATGTCAGAATACATCTCTACCCTGAAAAATCATTTACCTACAATTTTCTTCCAAGGATTGTGCTATGATACCACTTGTAATATTCCAAATATAGAAAGTATGCATAACAGAAAAAAAATGCTAGAAATGGAATATGAACAACAATAATAACCAGAACAACGCCACAATAATATTGAAATGATAACAAAATAACACCAGAATGAGCACTTTGATTACTGAGATAAATGTTCACTTGCCTCTTCAAGGAGGCAACCTCTAGTCGACTCGTATTTATACTAAATATGTCTATCAAAAGAACCATCTAGAGGAAGATCCTTCTAGAAGAGGAAGCTTCTATTGGGTTTTCTTACATTTGACTTATTCTTCCTTATTGCTAGGCCTTATGAATATTGACCTTTATTACATTGGAATATATTATTCTACCTACATGAGGGGTTAGGTCCCTAACAAAGTTCCTCGCATGTGTTGGCATACAAGAATCTGTGCTGGTCCATCGGGGCCGAAAGGATTTCTTTTACTTCTACTGCTCGTTCCTGATACTTAACTACTTTGACACTTAACTGTTGTACTTTTATTTGAGTCTTGATCAGGTGCTCCATGAACTGTTGTACATGATCTGGTGCCATTCTCACCACATTTTCTATCTCTGCAGTCCATGATGAGTCTTGTTCTGCATGTTTTTTAACTATGTCATGCAATTCGACAAAGTCCTCGGGTGAGCCAAATTCTGGGAGACCGATGTATTTCATCTCCCAATTAATCTAGATCCAACTCGTTTTGCAATCGACCCATTTTTCTTGAATCTCCTGTTGATGTTATTGGGCCATTTTCACCCAGTATTCATCCTCTTTCGTTATACGATCTATGTTGTTGTCCCTCAGCACCCAAATGTCATGCTCTTCGGTGTCTCGGCCCTTTTGAACCCGGTAATTTATTCAAGTTGCATCGAATCTAGGCCACTTAGTTCTCCTCGTCTTTTGATTGGGTCATCAATGGGAATCCTTGTCATTTCTACCAGATCAGGGTCATTTTTCAATTGAACAATGATTCTTTGTGCCCCTTCTAGTAAGAGTAATCGCCTTCTTTGTGCCTTTGTTGTCTCTACCACTCTGATTTCTTCCCTAGCTCTAAGGGCCTCTTGAGCCAATTTCTCTATTGTTTCCACCTGTTCATACATGCTCATGGCCTTGAACCTAGTCATATTTGGGTTGGCCATTCTCTACACCACCTCTTCCCAGTCCTGAGCGCACTCTGTGAAAATCGCATCCTCAAACGTATCATGAGAGTACGACCAACATGATGATACCTCTGAAGCATGTTGGAGGACCAGGTAGGGATGATTTTAAGGATGGAAATGTATTTTAAAATTTAGAAACCTTGGCAAATCTTACTAATCCTTCATATGATAACTATAAATGATTGACGATTTTTTGTAAAAATATTCAATTTTCTAAGTATTTTATATAGTTTTTTATAAATTTTTGGCAATTTTTAAAGTAAAATAATTTTATCCTATAGAATTGGGGCGAATCATTTTTAAAATAGTGAATCTCGTTTTTGGAAAAACCATAGAAAATTAGCCCATGAGCGAAATTTAACCCCTAAAATCATCCCTGGGACCAGGCCTTTAGGTTCATTCTTGCGAAATCGTCCTGTTGGGAACCTGAATTCAAGTTTTCTCAACCCTTATTGTTTGGCTTGAGAAGTATCCTTTACCAAGTAAAACCCCACATGGAAATTGTAGGGTATGAAATCTCGCTTCTTGTCCTTGACTAATGTGGAGTTATACCTCTGCAGGATAGTTTGATAGCATATTTCTCCCACAATGATTTAGTATGGGACATGAGCGGGTAGGATATGTGGTGCTTCAGCGACAACAAACACCTTGATATAGGTTAAGAATTCGTCTAAATACCAATGGCCTACTTTTGCCACCATTTTTTTGGCTACTGCAGATAACCTTGGGCATTCCTTCTTAAAAATAATAAAATGAATATGGGTGATGAATTCATCATAGATGAGTGCATAAGATTTTATGTACCTATTATCCCATAGTATACTGAAATAAACGTGGACCGAGAGCTCTGCAACATGCCATCTTAAATTCATGTCGGTGAAGACATTCCTTGCGCAGATGACATTGAGCAGGTATGAGGCCATGTAGAAAGATGGTACTTCCCCTTCTTTCAGCGTCCGCACCTGTTGTACACAGATGCTCAATTTTTTAGAAATTATCACCCCCTAGTTGAAGCAACTTCTAGAAATCGCCACCGCGTATGCCAAGGGAATCCATGCTTTCGAAAACTTGGAGAAGTCCTTCTCTCCATACAGTCGACAGATGAGAGCCATAAAATATATGTATGACTCCCTCAGGTTAATCGTCCCATACCAACCATTTCTATGGTTGGTAAACTTCTTATCCTCCTTCCACCATGAGGCCATCAACCGAATGGTATCATGGAATTCATAAAACTTCACCATGAAGTTTGTTTTTATCCGTTCCTCTAGGTCCTTAATCTTATAGTATTTCTAGACTTCTATCGGGAGGAAAACTCTAACACACCTGCCATTCTCATCATTGATCAAGAACTTATGCCTGTTTGTATGGTCGATTAACCATTTCAAGACCTCTATGCAAGGGAAAATCAAGGTTCTGCTAGCCATCATGTGTAGATACAACCGTGAGATATTCAGGAACACCTTGTCATCAAGCACCCTTACGTCTGGGTCACTGTGTGGGATATACTCTGGGTACTCTTCCCGGCTAATTCTGTTGAAGAGGTCCCCCCACTTTGGGAGCATTACTTTGGATCCAGTTCTTTGTTTTGTATCACCGAAGGATGGAGGCTAGAAAAAATATTTCTTTGTTGATGTTTTAATGACAGGCTCCTCCTTGGGAGTGTACTCCAACTATCTCGAAGTCCCTGGAGAATAACGTTCACCTATTTTAGATTCTTTTAGCTTGGGTTCCCTCAGCAAGCGTCTAGTGGTTAGATTTCTTGGTGGCATCTTACCTCTGCATCATTTTTAACCTGGTTTTTATGGTCTGAGGGTCAATACAGTCTCTAGATGCTCGCTTTTCTCCTTCAAATGATCTGGAATTCAAACTTGTGTGCAGAATGAATTTGTTCAAAACCATTCTAGAGATTTAAATAGGGATGAACTTACCTTGTCGCATCAACCATTCAATTCAGGTTATGAGTGTAATTTCATTAAATCTGTCGCTAGATCTTCAAAGGTGTTTAAAATTAAATTCATTGCGGGTTGACGGTGTGAGAACGAGTTGTAACGTGGTCTATTGGTGATTTCAAATTTTTGTTGTTTAATTGGTGCACAAGGTAGAAAAAAATGCAGGATCAAGCATTAATTGGTCTATTAAATGTCCAAATCCGATCGTATATTATGCCGCAAACATCCCATCATTTCACTACTCCAATTGGTGGGTTGGGTGTCTATATTGTGCTTCAAACAATTTTCGTTGATAACTTCTGCAAAATCTTCGATGTTGATCGATCCTGCCATACATAGTTGACATGGAACAGATGACTAGGAGGCGTGAAAAGGACCTAGAGAACCTTAATATGACTTGGGATGAAACTAGGTCATATGACCCCTTTACTTGATAAAGACATGTCACATTCGAGACCGGTGACTTAATTTTCTCGTGTTAATCGGAAATGAGACTTTCTTTAATACATACGCTCTAAAACCCAACCCTATCTTGTCGACGCCGAAAAGTATCAAGGATCGGTGATCGATGATAGACCTACCCAATTTCTCTCAGATCAACTCTATTGAAAAAGTCTTGATGCTGAAAATGCATCGGGGATCGACGATCAACGATATGTCTATCGGAAACAAAATGATTGTTTTAACCTTTCTAGATTTCCCCGACCCTGATAAAGCACATCGTTCATCGTCTATCGTTGATTTCTTTACATCCTTTGTTAACGTCTATCCTTCCCGTATTTTCTCGATGTCAAAGGGGATCAACTATCTCTTGAAACTTCATGTGAATAACTTATGAAAACCAACTCCACCTTCTGTCGAGACCGATGGGGATCGACGCTCAACGACTGTTGTTATTTTGTTCCTCATTTACTTGCTTGAATTTTTCTGACACCGAACCTGAGCGTGTTAGGTGCAGTCTTAGATGTCAATTCTTAATTTGGGTGTCCAGTTGTTTTAGACATGAGGTTTCACAACTTCAAGAAAACCTGACTTGATGATAAGAGTCATGAAAACAAAACAAAGATAAAACATTTCCCAAAGTGAATTCTACTCAGACAGTGACGAAAACAAGTGGTACCAAAAAATTGATAAAATTTCATAAGGCTTTTAGGGTGTGTTGAGTGCTCAAGAGGGGGGTAGAGATATATAAAGAGATAAATGGGGGATATAAATTTTTTAAGTGAGAGAGTGGGAAGAAGAGAGAAGTAGACAAAGAGGGGAGGTAGAGAGAGGTAGAAAAAAGAGCGAGGCAGAGAGTGAGTGTGTTAAAGTATGGGAGGGAGAGAAAGGAAGACATAGAGGGGGGATAGAAATTGTGTGTGAGAGAGTGTGGGAGGGATAGAGAAGAATACATAGAGGGGGGATAGAAAGTGTGTGTGCGAGAGTTTAGGAGGGAGAGAGAGGAAGACAAAGAGGGGATGTAGAGAGTGAGTGTTTTATAGTGTGGGAGCGAGAGAGAGGAATACATATAGCTGGGTAGAAAGTGTGTGTGGTAGGGAGAGATATAAAATCATAGAAGGGAAGTAGAGATACTGTGTGAGAGTGAGAGAGAGAGAGGAAAATAGAGATGGGGGTATATAGAGAGGTAAATTTA
>ML785817.1:631610-648310 GCA_009831015.1 Picea engelmannii
CTCTTCAATGTTACTGAAAAAAGACTGAACATTTGATCAATATGATCATGAATGTGTCCAAAAAGAAGGAAACCAACTTTTACCTTTTGAAATATTCCCATATCAAAAAGCATGCTTAGATATCCAAACACAATTTGATTTTTTTTTCACGATTAATGTTGTCTAACTGTAGATATAGAACTTGAGGAATATTACCAGACCAGTGAGTGAGAACATGATGAATTATGGTGATGGTTAGATTTTCATCATTATGAATATTTGGAGCTTTGAAGTAAACCATTGGACACATTTTCCCATTAAAAACTATATAACCAACAAAGTGAAATTGAATGAAATTATCTTCTTGTAAATTTTTTGGTGTACGAACAAAAATTGGCAGAAGTTTTTTTTTTGTTTCCCATGCCATCAATTATCATACCTATATATTTTTTGGAGCATCATATCACTTCTTTCTATTTTTGTACAACTTTTTCCTTACACTTGATTGTTTATTTTGATGTTTTTGAAGTGCTTTGACTATGGAATTTGCACATGATATAAAATGAAAATATTGATTATATGTTTTCATAGTTGTTAACTATCCAATTTAAGAAAAACAAATTGTAAATACATACATCTTTCTGCCCCTTCAAATTTATCTCTTCTTGATTTAAGAGAAGCACATATATTGCAAATCCTCATCCTTGACTTCTTAGAGATATGGACATTGTTGAATTGTTTCTTTCATATTCTTGTAAAATATGCATATGTAATAAAATTACCGTTTACTTCAACACCTTCAACATATTCTTTGTATAAGTTGTATATTTATCTCATTGAGGAACTATCTAGAATATGTATTGTGTCTCTATCTGGTATACACTCTCAATGTTTGAAAAAGAAGTCATACATCCATAACAATGCACTGTTTGTTAATGGACCACTCTCTCATCCATGATTCACCTTTGAATAAAATGAAGGATCTTTTTCCAATGTTATTTTGATTCGTGATAGATGAATATTACCAATTGAGTGACATTTTTAGAAATACTTTTTGCAAAGTAAAATATTATCAATTCCATAATCATATCATGTTTTGGTAGATATCATGCACCACACTAAATATGAATTTTGATTTCTCTTATTCATTGACAAATATATTTTTGTTTTATTCAAGGCATACATGTAGCCTGTAATTTTCAAGCAATTCATTTGACAACATTCACTTGAAATCAAATCACTTATGGACATTGATTTAGTGAGAAATTATTTCCTAAATCTTATATAAATAGAATTATTTGGATTGATATAAAAATGTTTGGTCCTGGTCCTAGAAAAAAAAATTCTTTGCAATGTCTCCTTTATTTCATCATCTTCACTAAAAGAATTTTCCTCATCACCAGGAAGAATATCATACAAAACATTGTGAGCAGATCGAACAAGAGAATGTCAATCAGCTTGATTTGTTTCACCTGAATGATTCAGAACATGATCTTCATTACTAGGTCCATAATCATCTTCATTGATAAAATTGTTGATAGGAGGAATATCAAAATCACTGGAAAAATGATTACCATCCTCACTAATGTCATTGGATCTTCCATGAAAATATTCACTGAAAGGAAAATTGTCATCACCCTTAAGACTATCAATTCCATTAAATTCTTTTTTAACAAGAATTTCTTCATCACCAACAACATCGTCATTGAAGCCTCTAAAATATTCACTTGGAGGAAAATCATCATCATCACCATTGGTGCCGTTAAATTTCCCATGTGGAAAAAAAATGTCCACCATCGACATATTCATCTTCACTTCTTTTAAAATCCCCACTTGAGTGAAATTGTTCGCCATCCTCATTAGTGCCTTGAAAATCCTCACTTGGAGGAAAATATTCATCATCCTCATCAGTACCTTGAAAACCCGAGTTGGAAGAAAACCATCATCATCACCATTGGCTCCTTTAAATTCCCCACTTGGAATAAAGTGTCCACCATCATCATAATCATCTTCACTACTTTTAAAATCCCCACTTGAGGGAAATTATTCATCATCCTCATCAGTGCTTTGAAAATCCTCACTTAGAGAAAAATCTTTATCATCCTCTATTGAAACTCACAACAATACTAAGAGGGGGGGGGGGGCTGAATTAATTTGTATTAAATTTATGTATTTTTCTTTTCTTCCAACTATTTATCAGTAGTGCACACTTAATGAAAATAAGAATCATAAATAAATAAATAAATGCACTTAATGACAAACATAAATTAAACCAACACACTTAATGAAAAGAATAAATGAAAAACATCAAAGTGAACATAGTACACCATGATTTTACGTGGAAACCCAATGTGGGAGAAAACCACAAATCTTCTTTATGTATGTTATTATGCAAGAAACAACTTACAATTCAACTCAACAAGCACACACTTGTCCCAGATAATGATGCCACCATTCCTCTCAGGCACCAACCTATTACAAACGATGAGGGATCCAATCCTCTCAGGCACCAACCTAATACAAATTATGAGGATTCCAATCCTCTCAGGCACCAACCTGATACAAATGATGAGGACTCCAATCCTTAGTGAGTTACAACTCACCCTAGCACTACCCTTCCACCCTAATTTCATAAAAAGTAAACCTTTCAATGAAGACTTGTGAATTTATATTTTTGTTTCTCTGAACAGTTGTAGTCTTATTCTTCCCTTCACTTATGTACTATACACAATCAGAGCATATACATACTTATAGCATTGTTCCCAAGTCCACCTTTCTATATGTGGATGTGTGACTGCTACAATGTCGACAAATTTTGATCATATCAAAGTCTTGTTAGTTATAATTTGTCTAAATAAATTATGGTGGTTATATTGTGGACAATCTTCGACCAAATCAAGATCCTGCAAATTAAAATTTTGTCTAAATAAAGTATGTGGACATATGACAGTTACATTGTGGAAAAAATTATGTTATCAAACATTCTTTGACTAAATCAAATGGACAAAATAAAACGAACAAATTTTCATCATAGTCCATTCTGTCATAGTCCATACCGCACAGAACATACCATGTAGTTCATATCACTCAGTCCATTCTATCACAGTCCATTCCATCACAGTCCATTATGTCATAGTCCATTCCGTGACAGTCCATACCATGCAAACCATATCGTGCAGTTCATACTGCTCATTCCATAATTCTCATTTCCATACTACTCAGTTCCATACTACTCAATTCCATACTTCTCAGTTCCATATTGCTCAATTCCATACTACCCAGTTCCATATTTCTCAGTTCCATACTACTCAGTTCCATATTGCTCACTGTCACATTGTCACATAGTCTCACTGTCACACTATCACACTTTCCCATTGTTGCACTATCAAACCATCACACTTTACACTGTCACACTGTCACACTATTGCATTGTCACACTGTCACACTATCCACTATCACATTGTCGCACTGTCGCACTGTCCCCTTTCACGTCACATTGTTGCATTGTCCATTGTCACACTATCGCACTATCGTTGACATCAATGACAAAACATGATCAACAAACTCTCCCTTTATCATTGATGGAAACTCTATTGTTGAACTTATCCCTCTTTTAGTGTGTTCCTTTGGCATTTACTCCCCCTTGTTGGATGATCCTCTTTGTCACAACTCTATTTTTCTCCGCCTTTGACATCGATGGAAAAGGGAACTTCCCTACTAACTGCGCACATCCTGAGAGTGTATCCCTATGCAATGAAGGTTTATATGTTTGAAGTCAAAGTAGGAAGGACTCCCAACTTCTCTCTGAAGTAATCAAAATATTCCCTAGGTAATGTCTTGGTAAATATATTTGCAATCTACTCTTTGGAAGGAACATATTCTAATTTAACCACCCAATCTTGAACCTATTCTCCGAGAAAGTGATACTTGATGGGGATATTCTTAGTTTTAGAGTGTTGAACAGGATTTTTGGAGATATTGATAGCACTTGTGTTGTCGTACATGATAGAAACAAGTTGATCACAAGGAACTTGAATATCCTTAAGATTGGTTTGTATCCATAACACTTGTGTACAATAAGATGTTGCAACTATATACTCTTCTTCAAATTGAGAGAGGGAAATAAAGGTTTGTTTCTTGCTGAGGAAAGATACTAAACATCGTTCAAGGAAAAATGTACCTCCATTGGTGCTTTTTTATCATTAATACTTCTTTCCCAATATGTATATGTATAATCTATGAGAACAAGGTATGTGGCTTTTGGATACCACATTCCATAATCACTAGTTCCTTGCAAATCCCTGAATATTCTTTTGACTGCAAGAACATGACTTTCCTTGGGATTTGACTGAAACCTGCCTACCAAACTCAAAACTTACATGATTTCAGGTATTGAAGCCATGAGATAAAGTAGACTACCTATCGTGGATCTATACATGGTTTGATATACCTCTGGAGCATCGTCGTCCTTGTTGAGTTTGCAATTGGTAGTCATAGGAGTGCTTACTGGTGCGCAATTTTCCATTCCAAACTTATTCAAAATTTCTTTGAGATATTTACTTTGGGAAATCAAAATTCCTTTTTTGGATTGATGAATTTGTAAGCCAAGAAAGAAAGATATTTATCTAACATGGAAATCTCAAACTCTTGTTGCATTAAAGCTGCAAAATTCTTAATCATCAACTCAATATCACTACCAAAAATAATATCATCATCATATACCACAATAATTAACAGATTATTACCTTCAACCTTGATGTATAAATTACTATCAACAACTCCCTTTTTGAATCCTTGCTGGTGCAAATACCTATCTAATATATAATACCAAGATCTTGGAGCCTGTTTTATTCCATACAGATCTTTGTTTAATAGAAATAAATAATCCTTTTTGTCAGTTAGAAAAAATCCGTTTGGTTTCTCCACATAAACTTCTTCCTCAAGGTCACCATTTAAAAATGTTGATTTTACGTCCATTTGATAAACTTTGAAATTTTTGTAACATGCAAAAGCCAAAAACATCCTGATGGTTTCAATTCTTACAAAAGGGGAAAACGTTTCTTCAAACTCCACTCCTTCAACTTGAGCATACCATTTTCATACCAATATGTCTTTGTTTCTAACTATCTTTCCATCTTCATTCAACATTTTTCTATATACCCATTTAGTTCCAATCACATTCTTGTATTTTGGTCTTGGAACAAGATCCCATGTCTGATTTTTCTCTATTTGGTCCAGTTCTTCATTCATGGCATTGATACAATGGTCATCCTAGATTTCTTGAAAAACATTTTGGGGTTCAATCATGGACAACAATGTAAAGTTTGTAGAGGTATAGGTATCTATAATTTTTCTTCTAGTTTGTACACATGTCTCCTTATTTCAAATAATTTGACTATTTGGATGATATTATTGAACATACCTTGATGGAGTCTTTGGTTGTGTTGTTTCCATTCTTTCCCATTCGTTTGAATCCTATGTTTCCTGATTCCATTTATGTTGTCATTTTGTGGTCCATTGTTCATTGGTTCTTCATCCGAGTCAACATGATATTGGAGTCTCACTGAATGATATGGTCCTTTATTTACCTTTACATCTATACTCTCAACTATCTTGTGGATCCTTTTATTTTCTCATTTGTATCCTTTACTTCTAGAGGATTATCCCAACAAGATACCTTCATCTTCTCTGGAATCAAACTTTCCTAAGTTATATTCATTTCTTTTAATGTAGCATTTGCTTCGAAATATTTTGAAGTGCTTTATTGATGTTGGACTGCCATGCTACAACTCATAGGATGTTTTATCAATATTCACTCTTATGTCCACATTATTGAGGATGTTGAAAATAGTTTGAATAACTTCTCCCCAAAAGGTTTTGGGTAGTTCTAATTCATAAAGCATGGGTCTGCCATTTGTTGATCTATTATGTTCATCCTTTCCACTATTACATTTTGTTGAGGGGTTATGGCAATAAAAAACTCTCTCTTGATCCCATGTTTTTCAGAGAAACTATTAAATTCATCAGATGTGAATTCTCCTCCTATGTCTGACCTTAGGCATTTGATTTTTCAGTCCATTTAATTTTCTACCTGCGCCTTGAATATTTTAAATTTTTCAAAAGCCTCAAATTTATGCCTCAACAATCCCACCCAAGCCATCTTGGTATAGTCATCAATTAACAAAATGAAATGTATTTCACATCTAGCGGATTGTGTACTAGTAGGGCCAGAGAGATCTATTTGAATCATCTCAATAGGTCGACTGGTGGAGTGTTATATTTCCTTGAATTGAACAATTTATTTTTTTCCAAACTCTTACAACATATTTTATTTTGAGCCTAACAAGCTAATCAAAACTGAGATGACCTTGTATTTTATGCCAAAGACAACTTTCAACATTTTTACCAATGAAACATTTTTCTTTTCCTTCTTCTAAAAAAGACACATTCCCTGAAGTTTTGATTGCCTTTACAATAGTCTTCCATGTATTTGCATCCATTACCTTACAACCTCTTGAATGAAAAAGAACATTGTGTCCTTGGTCACAAATTTGACTTACAATCAATAAGTTATGTTTTATACCATCAACATACACCACATTTTTTTCTTTGGTATTTCCCTTTTTATCTTCATCTAAAACAAGTGTTTCTTTTCCTCTAATTATGGTTGGAGCATTGTTTCCAAAAGTGACATTACCACCTTTTTCTTCAGTTAATAATTCAAACTTACTTTTATCTCTTTTCATGTGCTTCGAGAATCCATTGTCAATGTACCATTTATTTTCTTGATTGTTGGCATATAGAGCTAGTCCAACATTTTCTTCATTTTTATATTTCTTCCTCCAAACCTTGGTAAAGTATTTTTTTTTGTCTTGCTTAATGATAGGCAACAATTTGATTTTGCATTCATTTGCTTTGTGTCCAAAACTATTGCATGTGTGGAACTTGATGTCATTCAGTAAATGATAGAAACAATTTTGAATCATAGCCTTTTGATATTTTTTTAATATTCTTCTTACATTTTTGTTGTATATAAAATGTCTACAATTTATAGCCTTCCAACATATTCAGACTCATGTTGCTTCATTGTTTCATAATAGGGTTGATTCAGTTCAAACTTCCTCTTCTCTTCATATTTTTCATTGTTCGTTTGACTGTTGTTTCCCTTGAGAGAATTTTCATAACTTGTTGCATTTCCATTAGTTGACTTGTTGGTGCTTGATTCACCTTTGAAAAGTTTCAAACTTTCTTTATATCCCAACCCTGTCTTGTCATATGGTTACCTTTGATTTCTTAGGGTGTTATCTAGAGTTTTAGATCCATTTAAGAATTTTGTTTGAGTCTTGGATTTATCTAAATATTTTCTTAAGACAATTATTTTAGCTTCTAGTTTGTCACATATATTCTCCTTTTATTTTATCTGATTTATCAATACTTCTTCTTTTCTTTTGGCTTATTCTAGATGGATTTTTAAGATGACTATTTCTTCACTAACCTCATTATATTTGTCTTTGTAGACCTGTAGTTTTTTTTTTTTTTTAAGTAAAAAAGGGAAGAACCTGTTTATATTATTGTTGCAGAGTTATAGAGTCTATTTACGATGCCAACTGTCCCGCCTAAACAGGAAACCGATACAGTTGGGCATTCGATGCAATTTGTTTCCAAGAAAACAAAACTATCAGAGTGTTGTCCTACTCGAAGGAAACCAGGACACCTTGCCATTAAGTTCAGACTGTGTACTAGAAATCTAGTTGCAGCATAACTAAGATCTAACTGGGCAGAAACTTTGTTTGGAAACAAAAAGTGATTGCTAACTAAGAACATCACTAAACCTTTTATCCATCTGGCTCGTCCTCATCCTCGTGCCTTCGCCATCCTACAGGAAACGTGTAGGCTTGTGTGCACGTAGGGCATTTCCTGTTTGGGAGAGTCCTGGAGTGTGCAACAAACAACATGTCGATTCGATGGTCGATTCGAGCGATGTGAAATATCTGATCATCCAGCATGCTCCACATGTCAAATATTAGTGATAGGTACCCCGGATTGGTGAAAGGATGTTGGTCCTGCCAATTATCCTCAGTAGAGGCTAAGGGAATTGGCCCCGTTGCTCCTTCGCTTGCATGTTGTTCACTGTCTTGATGTACCTGCCAGTTGAGTAGCTAAGTCACCTCCTCCAGAGGTGCACTAGTGGGTGGGTCATTTTTTCCTTTTGCACAGGACGGTGTCTCTTCCTCAACATAGCAGGTGGTGAATTCCTCTACCGGGCAAGTTGCACTGGAGCCAAGCAATTTGCTGGAAGGAGAAATCTTGTCGTCAGTGCCAAAATCAGTGGGAGGATTCCAATTATCCGGGACTATGAAAAGATGGAGCTCCAGATAGATTTGCATGGCTTCGTCCAGGGTGATCTCTTCCACGTACGCCATTGGAGGCATTTGAGGTTTCCCATACTTCCTATGTCTTCGCGAGGATGCCAAGGTCAATGACTGCTCGAATTTCTTCTGCCTCTGCCTGCGTGATTCAATTGTGTACCAAGATGCGCCCCTGTGTGGATTTCCTCATGCTCTGGGAATAATGAAGAACCTGGAGATGTCTAAGGTTCCTTGTGAATGGATGGCCCTGCACCAAAACTCCAGTGACTCGGCGAAATTCAGCTCTGCATTCGGCTCTGCAGTATGCGAATGCCTCTCAATGTTATCGAGGTGGGTGATAAGGAGGAGGAGGATGGCGACTACCATGGCCATTAAGGATGGCCTCCTAATACTCTGGTACGTTGTACTGTTCCCTTGCGTGAAGGGCCTCATCTCCTAGTTAATACTGCACGGGCTCGTTTCCATTTAATTGCGGAGGGGATGGTCGTCAGTGGTGGTATTAATGGTGCGGCCCAGCATTAACCCACGTGGCTCGTCTCTACTACGTGGAACCCCATCCGGGTGTCTTTGTAGACCTGTAGTTGTTATTTTATTAGTCTGTTATTTTTCTCAAGTCAGGAAATTTCCTCTAGAGCACTAATATGTTCTCCTTCCATGTCTACTACACCTTCACACTCTTCTGTGACTGTTTGATTAGATTTGTGTTTCTCCAAATCCATGATAAGTTTTTCATCTTGACTTATATCAGGCTCATCTTCTTCTTCTTCAGAGTTGTTTCTATCCTCCTTTGAATAAAAATTGGTCCTTTTAAAAGAATTTTTAAAATCACTAGGTTTATTGTTTCCTTTTCATTCCTTTTCATTGATGTTATTTCTTTTGATGGGGCACTTAGAAGAAAAATGACTAACTTTACCACAACAAAAAAAAATTAATCGTAACATACCATCATATTTCTCAGAGCCTCTCTTTAATTTTCTTACAAATTTAGCTTCTTCTTCATCTGACAAGTGTTCTAATGAATCATGGTCTTGATATGTTTATGATTTGACTGATGCTTTGAAAACTGCATTCTTTAGATCTGGATGATCCTTTTTAGTTCTCATCTCATAGGCATTCAATATTACATGTAGCCTATCCGTAGTCAATTTATATAGTTCATGCATTTCTTCTATAACAGAGACTTTTGAATCAAATATTAAGGGAAGAGATCTCATAAATTTCTGAACTACCACAATGTCTTCAATATTTTCACTCAACCCTTTCATCACTTTCATCTACTCTGAGAAATAAACTTGAAACATTCTCATACATCCTTAGAATTTCAAATTTCATTATGAGGGCTTGAAGTTTGGCCAATTTTACTTTATCGTCACTTTCATAATTCTTTACCATTTTGTCCCATATTTCCTTTGCAGATTCCAGTTACATCACTTTAACAAAATGTGTTTTTGCAAGTCCACCTTGGATGGAATTCATAGCTCTAGCATTGTTGTAGTAATTTTTCTTACTAGATTCATCAGTCGGAAGATTTTTTGGGATTTTATAACCATCTACCACGATCTTCAACATTTCCATAACAAGAGACATTGAGTAGGTCTTCATTCTAATTTTCCAAAAGGAAGAATTTTTTTGTTCCATTGAATATAGGAGGTTTGGTTGAAGAAAGAAAAATATCTTGACTTGCCATATTCTCTGTGTGATTTTCCTTCCATTTTGTTAGAATGTTACTAAAGGATCATTGCTCTGATGCCAATTTTTTAAACTCAGAACAATACTAAGAGGGGGGGTGAATCAATATTGTATTAAATTTATGTATTTTTCTTTTCTTCCAACCATTTATCAGTAGTACACACCTAATGACAAGAACAAGCATAAATCAAAATGACACACTTAATGAAAAATATAAATTAAACCAAGACACTTAATGGAAAATATAAATTAAACCAAGACACTTAATGACACGAAGAATGAAAAACATCACAATGAACATAGTGCACCATGATTTTACATGGAAACCCAATGCGAGATAAAACCACAAATCATTTTTCTTTATGTTATTCTGCAAGCACCAACTTACAGTTCAACTCAACAGGCACCCACCTGTCGCGGATAATGAAGAAACCAATCCTCTAAGGCACCAACTTGTTACAAATAATGAGGAATCTAATCCTCTCAGAAACCAAATTGATACAAATGATGAGGACTCCAATCCTTAGTGAGCTACAACTTACCCTAGCACCACCCTTCCACCCTAATTTCAGAAAGAAAATAAACCTTTCAATACAGACTTGCCAATTTATATTTATGTTCCTGTGAACAATTGTAGACTTATTCTTCCCTTCACTTATGTACTATACACAATCAGAGCGTATCCATACTTATAGAATATTTTCGAGTCCACCTTCTTGTATGTGGACGTGTGACAATTACAATGTGAAATTTTTTTGATCATATCAAAGTTCTATTAGTTATAATTTGTATAAATAAAGTATGGTGGTTATATTGTGGACAATGTTTGACCAAATCAATATCATGTCAATTACAATTTCTTCTAAATAAAATATGTGGACATATGACAGTTACATTGTTAAAAAAATTATTTTATCGAACATTCTTTGACTAAATCAAATGGACCAAATCAAAGGGATAAATTTCTGTCATAGTCCATTTCGCCACAGCACATTCCATAACAGCCCATAATGTGCAAAACATAACATGCAGTTCATATCGCTCAGTCTGTTCCCTCACAATCCATTCTGTCACAGTCCATTCAATCATAGTCCATACCACATAGTTCATAGTGCTTAGTCTATACTTCTTAGTTCCATACTACTCAGTTCCATACTATGCAATTTCATACTGCTTAGTTCTATACTACTCAGTTCCATACTTCTCAGTTCCATACTTATCAGTTCCATACTATTCAGTTCGAAAATACTCAGTTCCATACTAATGAATGTTGCATTGTCGCACGGTCGCACTGTCACACCATCACACTTTCACATTGTCACACTTTCACACCGTCACACTGTCTACTCTCACATTGTCGCATTGTCTACTATGACACTATAGCACTATCTACTGTCACATTGTCGCACTATCACATTGTCACATCATTGCATTGTCCACACTCACACTATAACATTTTCACACTGTCGCACTATGGTTGACATCAATGACAAAATATGGTCAACATCCTCATCAGTACCTTGAAAATACTCACTTGGAGGAAAAAAGTGTCTACAATCGGCATAATCATCTTCACTACTTTTAAAATACCCACTTGAGGGAAATTATTCATCATCCTCATTAGTGCCTTAAAAATCCTCACTTGGAAAAAAATATTCATCATCCTCTTCAGTACCTTGAAAATTCTCACTTGGAGTAAAATCATCATCATCACCATTGGTGCCTTTAAATTTCCCACTGTAACACGCCTCTCTACTGAGCACACTTTTATTTCATATTCTTTCAGGACACTTGCGTGCAAGTGATCCTATTATGGTATATTATGATTTTGTTTCGACTATGGGATATATATGATGATGATTATGTATTGTGACTTGTATCTATTTTGATGCATATGTATTGGTAGATGTTATTGATGAGTTTCCTAAGTGTGCAGGACACATGGCAGGTTATCGATGTTGATGGAATGAATGGACTTCCTTGGACTCCGGATTGAGTAAGGCGGTGGATTGTATCTTGATTGATTATTTCATTTTCACACATGTGACGTATGATTTGTTACAATATGATATATATATATATATATATATATATATATATATGGATGGATTAATGACATGGTTTTTAGTAGTGGATGTAGGCTTGAAGATACTTGCTAATCCGACTCACATAAGGAGTAAAGAGGCCGTGCACATAAACCAAACATTGAGGGAGAGGTGTGGCAATGTCTCTGTCACAGCCTAATAGCATTCCAACCGTGTCCAAATGGTAGGTTAATGATTACCTAGTTCAAGAGGTCCACGATGTCCTGAGGGTGGACTGAGATGGTTGCTCATGAATATTTCTAAAGGGAGCACAATAAGGCATGGTCCTTATTCCTTAGAATCCCTTAGTCTCTCACATGGTCAACCGAGTGGAGTGTTAACGCCAAGGGTCAGATAAAGTTCCAAAACCATTCGAAGGAGAGTGTCACCCTTGGAGAACAGAGGTGTGCCTTGAAGGGCACATCGCGTAATTTAAAACTTGAGTCAATAAATCTAGGTGGCTTAGAAAATATTGAATTGATTAGACCTTGTCGACTTAAAATAATAAATTAAGCAATGAATTTATTAATTATAAATCCCAATAAAATTCTAATCCTAATTCTAAGACTAAGCCTAAGTCTAAGTTTAGTTAGGGGACTAAATTAAAATATTAAATAAATTAAAAGAATAGAAATAAAACAATTTAAGGAAAAAGTGAGAAAAATATAAAGATTGGAGAGAATGCACATGTGTACATGAAAATAATCATAGGGATTTTTAAAATAGAAAGAAATAAAATATGAGAGAATAGGTGTACACATAGAATGGTATCTAGAGTCAAGTTACCACTAGTCTAACTAGAAGAATACTCCTAACCCATGAGAGACACTCATTAAATAAGAATTTGGGGAGCAAAGTGACAACTAAGAGAGAAAATAGGAACACATTGGAGAATGTGAGGGAAAATGGAATTTTTATCAAATTAAAAATGGTATTTACTTGTGCAACTTGGGGAGAGTGTGACAAGTCTATCGGTGAATATTACTTATTAAATTAATTAAAAAGATAATTAATTTTTCATGAGGACATGTGACATTGGGGACATTTCTATAAAACAAATGGTGTAGAAGGGAAAAGGGTCTGAATTATTTTTTGTAAAGTTATGTTTCCAAAATGGTTTTGATTGTGTTTTACTTGTGAGAGTTGGAATACCAAGCCTCCAGAAAGAGTGGAAGCTCTACCTTGTGAGGAAATCCTTGGAGCTATTGTTTATTTTTTTCTTTTTTGTGGCCACTTTACGGCTTGGGGGGATAATGGGGAAGAAGAGTACCCCTAGCATTGGCTGGGAGGTACCGATGAAGTCCCTGTGATTGGAAAGAGGGAATAAGGAAGGAGCGCAAGACATTGATAGATTCCTCAAATTTTCCATCTTCATGGTTCCGGTATTTTATTTATGGATTATTATATTGTAATAAGAGTAGAATTGTGTATATGAATTGTGTAAGAATATTTGTATCAAAATTGTGATTAATTTAATAAAATTCACAAGCTCTTGGAAGATCCTTGTGAAATCTAGAGTTTGTTTTACCCTGTTTCTTGTCACTCTTATTGTGTAACCTAGAAATTCTAATTTAATTGTCAATGCCTGAATTATAGTAGTTGAAAATGCAATTGAAGGAATTGTTGGACTTGGGACTTATACGTCCAAGTGTGTCACCTTGGGGAACGCCGGTTATTTTCATCAGAAAGAAGGATGTATCATGGAGACTTTGTAATTGACTATCGTCAATTGAATAAAGTGATGATAAAGAACTAGTATATGTTTCCAAGAATAGATGATTTGTTTGACCAGATGAAGGGAGAAACGTTGTTTTCTAAGATTGATTTGAGATCAGGATATCATCAAATATGGATTAAGGAACAATATATCCCCAAGACCTCATTTAATACAATATTCAGACACTATGAGTTTACATTTTTACCATTCAGATTGACGAACACCCCAGGGGTATTTATGAGTTTGATGAATGGGGTGTTCCGTGAATACTTGGATAATTTTTCTCAAGTATTTATTGATGACATATTGATTTATTCTTGGATGAAACAAGATCATGAATAACACTTAAAATTGTTCCTACAATGTCTACGAAAAAACAAATTGTATAAGAAACTATCGAAATGTTCTTTTTACCTATTGAAGATTCATTACTTGGGACATATCATATATGGTGAAGGTATCACTATGGATCCAAAAAAAGTAGAGGATATTATGGAATCTCTAGCACCGAGAAACATACAAGAAGTATGCAAATTTATGGTTTTCGTAGGATATTACCGACGGTTCTTCGAAGGTTTTTTGAAGATAGCAAATTTGGTCATGAAATTGAAAAATAAAAACAAGAAATCTATTTGGACAGAGAAATGCACAAAAGAATTTCAAAAGATTAAAGAGTTTTTTATGACAACACCAATACTAAAGGTCTCTGACATGGACAAGGACTTATTGGTATGCATGAATGCATCCAATGAAATTTTAGGCGTAGTTTTGATGTAAGACGACCGAGTGATCACTTACAATTCAAGGAAATTGAGAAAGCATGAAGAGAACTACACAACACATGACTTGGAGTTATTAGCAATTGTATATTACTTGATATTTTGGAGACATTATATGATTGGACAAAAAATCGAATTAAATATATATCATTGTGGATTATATCATATATTTATGCAGAGTGACTTGAACGCATGACAAAGGTGTTGGTGAGAATTACTTAGCGAATACGAATTTGAGATTACTTACGTTAAAGGAACGGTGAACATAGTGACAGATGTGTTGAGTTGGAGAGCACACATATTCTCAGTAATACCTCTTAAGATGAATCTTCAAGAAAGGATTCTAACTTTGCAAATCGACGATGACTCATATAAATAAGTTAAGGATAATATTCGACAAAATACCATGATGGTACCGAAGTTTGAAGGTTATTCTTTGAACAACGATGGATTGTTGAGATTTAACGAAATAGTTTATGTACCACCTAATGATGATATTGAGAAAATATCATAGAGCAATGTACATGGCTCATCTAGGAGTCATGAATATGAAGCCATACCTTATGCCTTTATTCTTATGGAAGTGATTTAAAGAAGACATAGTTAGTTACGTGGTGAGATGTCTAGAATGTCAGCAAGTGAGGTTTGATAATAGACATCTAGCAGGATTGTTACAGCCACATGTTATTCCTAAATCTAAATGAGAAGTCATTTTGATGGATTTTATTGTTGGATTTCCACTGAAGGCAAGGAGACACAACTCAATTTTTGTGGTAGTTGACACTTTGACGAACAATTCACACTTTATTCCAGTACATATGAAGTATCAGGAACCATCTATAGCCAAAGTTTTGGTTAACAAGATTGTGAGGCTACATGGAGTACCAAGAAGGATCATATCTAATCGAGGATTGTTGTTTACAGGATGCTTTTGGACCAATTTCCAATAGGTTGGGAACAAAAATAAATTTAGTACCACATATCACCCAGAGACAGATGGAAAAATAAAAAGAAAAAACCAAATTTTGGAGGATATGTTGCGTATGTATGTAATGGACCAACATAAATGTTGGGAAAATTTCTTACCACTAGTAGAGTTTGCATACAATAACATCTATCGGAGTACGATTAAGATAGCCCCATTTGAGTTTCTTTGTGGATGATCATGTCTGACGTCGTTGAGTTTAGATCGACTTGAGGATAGGGTCTTGGTAGGACCAAAGGTTATCAAAGAAATGGAAGAATATATGAAATCTATAAGAGAAAGGATTAGGAAGCGCAAGACCCGCAGAAGATCTATGTTGATGCACATCATGTTGACCATAGTTATGAAGTTGGAAACAATTTTTTCTTGCAGGTAAAATCACACAAGAGTTCAATCAAGTTTGGAAACGGTGTTGTTATAACCCTATAATTATATAGAATCAAATTTTGATTGTAATTCTTGTCCCTTTAGTGTTTTTGACTTGCATATGGTGCTTCATTCTAAAAAAAAAGAAACAAAAAAAAAATGAAAAAAATAAAAGAGGGCAAAAGAAAATAGATCAAAGCCCCATGAAATAACAATGACTTGATCCATATAGTTTAAACATGGTCAAGTCTTTTGAATTTAAGTACCTAGGATTAGTGAATAAGCTTGGCTAAATTGTCTAACCTTAGCCAAGTAATCAGGTTAGTTAGTGAATAAGTTTGACCAAATAGTCTAATCTTGGTCAAATAGCCCCTAGGTAGAGTATTTTCTTAGCCCAACAGTTTAAGCTAGGCTAACGGCACAAATGAGTAGGTTAGGACATAAGTTAGTTAGTTTCTTTTCAATAAAATGTGTAAGATGATCGATGGAAAATGCAGGATCTTGGTAATGAAATGTTTTTCTAACCCCATGGCGATAAAAAGAAAAAGAAGCTATGCGCAAAACCCACAAAAAGTCATTTAGCCTAAGTTTTGCACCATATATTAAATTGCACCCTGGAGACTAAAGATCGGGCCCAAATCTATGACTAAGTTGTTGGTGCTCAGATCTATGGTCCACAGAAGATTCCAGACCCCCCCAATCATTCTACCTTTAATGGTGGGGGGGGGGGGG
>ML785817.1:651839-673403 GCA_009831015.1 Picea engelmannii
AATACACTCTTGGAGGGTAAGCAAGTTCCCAATTTTCACCTCCAGGATGCCCTGCTTTGTCACCTGGGACACCTTTGTGTTCCTTCAAGCGAGCGTGCCAAGATGATTTGGGAGGCGCACTACAGTCAGGTCGCTGGGCATTTTGGGGTCGAGGAAACCGTGGCAGTACTACAAAAGTATTTCTATTGGCCGAACCTTCGACAAGATGTCGGGAAGTATGTCAAGTCCTGCACTGCTTGCACCATTGCCAAACCGACCATCAAGAAGCAAGGCCTCTATACTCCGCTTCCTACCCCCAGTCGACCTTGTGAATCCATCTCTATGGATTACATGTCGGGCCTTCCTTCTACTAAGCATGGAAATGACTGTGTTTTTGTGGTTGTCGACCGATTCTCGAAGATGTCCATTATGATGGCCTGCAAGAAGAATATCACAGCAGAAGCCACTGCTAAACTCTTATTTGAACGAGTGTGGGTACACTTTGGGATCCCACAGTCTATCATCTCATATCGGGACAGTAGGTTCCTCAGTACATTTTGGTCCAGCCTCTGGTCGATGTTGGACACCAAGCTCACCAAGTCAACCAGACAGAGGTTGTCAACCGAATGATCGTACACATTCTGCGCATGTACAATTCAAAGCATCCATGCACATGGGATGAGAGCCTCCCCTATGTACAACACAACTACAACCGGGCTCTCCATAGCTCAACCAACGACAACCCCTTTCAAGTGGGCTTGGGATTCTAGCCACTATGTCCCATTGACATAGCCATGCCATTTGTGGCTACTCAGGAAGATTCAGCTCATGTCCAGTCTGAAGCAGATAAGGCAAACAACTTCATTGAGCACATTCAACACATCCGCCAATAGGTTCATGACATCTTGGACAAAGCCAATGCTAAGTACAAGTAGCGACATGATCAACATCAGGTGCCACACAACTTCCAGGTGGGCGACAAAGTGTGGTTGCATTTGCAAAAGGAGCGCCTTGCTGGACCCCACTGCAAGCTTCGCCCGCTCCGATATGGGTCGTACACCCTCACCAAGGCTATAGGGGAAAATTCCTTTGAGCTCAGCATTCCACCATTCCTTGATCTGCACCCAGTGTTCAATGTGGACCGCCTTCGACCCTACTTTCCCCCTCTACTAGACACATCCGACATGGCAGAACAACTCACACCAACAGAGTTAAATCTAGACTGCATGGAACAAGACAGAACTGATCAGATCATCGATACACAGATCAAGCACACTCGAAAACAAAGGATACCGCTATATCGAGTTGTCAAAGCAGGCCAACTCCTTCACCAAGGCAAATGGCTCACCAGGGACCAAGTTCAGCAGAAGTTTCCTCATCTCATGGAGGAACTCAACGCAATGGGGACCATTGCTTCCTAAGGGGGGAGGAATAATCCAAGTGGATATTGGTGGCCACCCACCTATTCCACTTGGACCCCCACCATTGCTTCTTTTAGTTTTTTAGTTTCTGCACAGTTTACTATTTTTAGCAGTTTTTCGGGTCCTGAACTTCAGGAGCCGTTTTGAGGCCTTAAACGACGTTTTTTGGGAAAACGGGGAGCAACATGGATTCTAGATCAATTTTCCTCTCACAAAAGTTGTAGTCCTCGGATAGATCTTTCTAACGAGGTATAGAACGCATCAAACATAGATCGTATGCCAAAGTTACGTCCCCGGGAAGTTGATGTACCAACTTACCCAAACGGGGCCCATAGTCTTGGCGTTTCATCTCCTAGGGTTAGGTATTTGGATGTTTAGGGTTTTCCATTGTTTCTGAATAATAATAGGCCTATGAGCCTCATTGTAACACAGTTTAGAGGCTAGTAGCCGCCACATCTCTTCTCAGAGATAAGCTACCAGTGCCCCAGCTAGTTTATTTCCATTCTGTCTGTAAGCATATTTCAGTCATTTGTTATTAATGAAATGAAGTCTTATTTCCGCTGCATCTCTGTGTTTATGTGTATTTTTGTATTTCATTGTGTTCCTACATAAATCCGGATCAGTCCCATCCCAACATGGCATCACCCCATTGCATCCTAACTCCCCTTCTCCAAAATTTGAAGCCTACCATTTGTCCAACTCACCACTACCATCCCAAGGTGTCACATCCCTCAACCACCCTTTGCAAGTTCCACGTCACGACCCCATCATCACGTCCCATCGTCTTAACTGTTATAGGTCATATCTTGTCCATTCATCTCCCAATCACCTTTCTGCACATCAATCATTTTCATATGTCAGATGTTTTTCACCACACCCTTTCATGCTCTAAATGAACCATTGGCCATTTATGATTGGCCACATACCCATTGTTCATGTGACATGTCCTTCTTTTCCCAATGAATATATGTTCACTCAAAGTCAACCCCATTTCGGCCATTTCCCATTCCACTCACACTCCATACGTATCAGAAACTCATTTTCTTTCGCCTCTACAACACCTCATCTAACCAGAGTTTTTTTCCTACTAATGTGTGTTCAGTGTGCAAGTACTGGAGGAAATCAATGGTGACCAAAAGTAAAAAATAAAATGCAAAGGAAAATCTATTTCTCCCAACTCCTCTCGATCTCGACTGGATCCCATTAACAGAAAAAGACTATCTAATCTCATAAACCAAGTCTGAATTCGACTTTGTTGAGCTCCAGTCATGGCTCAGAGACACCTTCATCGATCATAGCGATGAAATCGGGCTTTGGCAGTCAAATCTCTCGCGGTATCTTTTTCCCCAAGTCTATCATTTTCCTGAGTTCTCCCTCAAGTGCCAAGTACACTACCTCCTTGATCAGACAACCATTGTATCTTCGTCTGGAGAAACCCTTTTCCTTATTTCACCCAATGCCATCGATCATATGATGCAAGTACCTAGAGTTGAACCCCGTTCTCCCCTCACAATTGAAATTCTGACACAACTGTATCAGAACCTGACATTTCCCTGAAGAGCACAAATCTTTGAGTTGTTCCTTCCACAAGATGCCCAATTCCCCAAGAATAATCCTCCCTATCACTCATCCATATTTTCCAAAAAGGGAAATCATATTATCTTGACATTGTGTTGTTGTCTCGGTTATTTCTCAGACGAATGGGTGGATGAACCTATCTTAGGTTTCCTATCCATTTTCTCTGCTAAAGAGAAAGTGGCCACCCATTTCGACTATAGTGGTTTCTTTGCCGAGAACCTTCACGACCAACTGGAAAATTTCCCTACATAAGGCACGTTCCACTATTCTTCAATAGTGGCCTACATGTTCATGTTCTATCAAGTGGACAAATTTTCCTTTCACATGAAGAAGATGGACAAGGAAGGAAAACCTCAAGCAGTCACTTTATGGACGTCACTGCTCAGGAGAAGCTCAACTGAGTTCACTTTCAAACAATTCATCGAGCTTTTCTATCATACAGTGGTAGGCATGCTCAGTGGAAGACCAGAGTCGAGGATAAATGAGGAGATCCAAAGTGTTTTACACCTTTCATATCTTGCAAAGACTGGGGACTGGTTCTTATACCAGAATCATACAGAAATCAGAGTGTACGGGTGTGAATTGGCTCCATATAAAGTGCTTTAATTTGTACCGGTTTGGATATTTGCACTAGAATATATTTGTCAGATGATAAATTCATATCACATTCATTTTGTGTCTCTAAAGAAAAAAAAGCAGATGAGGATTAAAGGGAAAATTGGATCATTTATTTGCAACAATCAAGTTGTTGGAGAACAGGCAGATAAACTACTGTAGGAAATGAAGTTCAGCACCAGTTTCATTTGACACTATGATCCGGCTAGGATCATTGCAGATATGAGATTCAAAAACAAGAGCTCGCCTTATGCTCACGTCCTCAAACCAGAAATTGAAAAGTATGTGAACCAAACAGAGTGGGAGGCAAATACTCTGGTAGATAATGAACATCAAGAAGTTCCTTCGGTCTCTTTTTCACAGACTGCTACTCCTCATATACCCAAGGAAAAAAGGCCAAGAAATGATGATTCACCTTCAATCACTGAGGTATCAACAGAATATTTTCAAGTATATAGCAAGAAACCCAAAACCACTCATGCTACTCACATGTCTAGTGAGGAAGAGCCCTACTCTGCCATAGTGATTGAAAGAAGATAGTAGGTGGTGTCCACTTCTTCTTCAAAGAAGAAGAAAGAGATAGTTGTGACCACCCAAACTCCACAAGGATCTACACCTGTAAGCATCTTTAAGAAATATGATATGATTAAAAAGAAGAACCATATGTTGACTAATAGCACCTACTCCCAGTTATGGAAGCAAACCTCCACAACACAACACACACTATGTTTATCCTTTGATACAGAGAAAGGAAGAATGCATATGGCATTCCTACAAGCACAGGTGCCTCACCCCAAAGAGATCACTGACTACAAGAGGTCAACTATTGTTTTTGACACTAAACAAGTCCATCCAGCTGACCAGATGGATTTGCACAGATAGACTAGAGAAATGGTATTCTCCACATTAGCACATGCTTCCTCTACCACAACTAAGTTATAGGTATCTTTAAGCAATGTTCTAACCCAATTGAAGTTGGAAAATATATCCTCTTTTGCAAAAGACAACAGAGTACAGTCCTTAGAGGAGTTGGTGCTCAATATCGGGTACGATCCCTCAAATGTAAAAGCAGTTGAGGAGATGATAAAGAAAAAGAATGTTGACATTGCATTAAGAAAACAGCTGAAATTTCCACCAACACAATATTCACAAGCCAAAGAGATAGCCAAGGAAGAAAATGACAAAGAAGAATTGTTGAAACTTATCATGCAGTGGAATGCACAGCTCAGGGAAATGGAGGCAGAGTTGGAAAATTTATTGAAAGAGAAGGAACAAACGACCCCGATGAAATTCATTCCATTGAGTGTAGTTTCCATAGCAGAAGTCAGTACAATAGCTATGCCAACAACCACTACTGCAGAAATTCCATCAGCAACCCCATTGACAGCACTGGAAAAAACTGTGGAGCTAGCAAAGTCCATGGAGGAAATGAATTTGCAAGAAACAGATATTAATAGGTTGAAAAGGGAGGTCGAAAATCTCCAAGAACTCAAATCTTCTTTCCAAACAAGATATAATGTTGAGAGACAGGTAACAGAGAAGATTAAGTAGGAAATACAACAGCTCCAGAATCAAACAGTGGCAGGAAAGACATTAGCAGAGGCTAAGGAAAATATCTAGACAGATATCTCTAATTCCATAAACGAGATTTGGCCCATGGTGAAAATCATGTTTGAACAAAATGATCTGGTGTTAAAGAGCCGACAGGCCATTGACAAGATAAGAAAAGAATTGGATGAAATGCCCTCGGCAGCCAACGAGATCATCAAGTTTCTGAACTCAAAAACCAAAGAAGAGCTTGAAGAACTGAAAGTCAAAGCAGAACAGAGACTATCCTCGAAGTAAAAAGAGTGTTGACTAAAAGAGAATTAATGTTGCAGTTGGAGGAGAAGGCTCAGAACATGGACATTGGAGTTCAAATATTTTTTAGCAAGATTGAAGCCTTACAAAAAAAGGGCCTTCCTGATCTACGGGTATTGAATGATAAATTAATGACTTTGTCTGATTACAATAAAAAGATAGCTACCGTGGAAAAAGACAGTTCCAAGTTTTCAGGAATAAAAGGAAACATCATGGGCAAAGTGCTCTTGGATACTCTACAACATGACCTCAGTATACAACATGAAATTAAATACATTTTCCTCATCAAGCCGACTTTTGCTAAGTACACCGAGATGGACGAAGTATACCGCTAGCTGTTGGAATTTACCATCCCAAGCCCACAAATATGGGGTGAGATGTGGGAATTGATTGAGTAAAGGTAAAGCCTCGTCCAGCTCAGCATCCAACGCAGTCGAAGTCATCTGAATGATTCACCAATGGTCTTCCCCGAAATTAGTATGAAAGATTTGACACATCGTCATCAGTTACTACATTTATGCATTTTGTTAGTTAGTTAGTTAGACTCAAACTCCATCATGTCTTGATCATTAATGACAAGGTCATTGTAACTTTTATTATAAATATTTCCAACTTAGAAGTATCGAGGGTTGTTGATCTTTACGCCCGAGCAAGCTCAAATCGTTGTAATTTTTATCAAGAAGTTATTCCAGTAATACAAAGAGAAGTTTCATGGGATTCCTGTGTGTTCATCGTTGGTGAAGTTTCCTCTGTCTGCTTAAAAAAATTTCCCTTCTCTGTTATCATATTGTCTTTCTAAATCTAACCTTTAAAAGAACTTAAAGTTGCAGAATTTTCCATTGTGTACTTTGTGCTTAATCTTTTATAGATTTAAATGTTTTTCTTCTGATGTTATAACAAAGAAATTCTTAAATGCTTTTTTGTTTTAACTGATATCTCACCTTTTTCTGCAATACACCTTTATATTCCTAAAGAATCCAGCGTTATCACTATCTCGCCCTGTAAAATGAATCTTATAAAAGTTGTTTTAACTCCTATCTTTTCAAAATAGACCCCATAAGCCTAATGGAAGCGTAAGTGATATTCAGCCATTTCTTTTAAAACAATACAAACAACTCGGTTACATTCTTTTTAACTAGCCTAAAATCTTGAAAATCTAAACAAATCTAAAACTCATAGAGAGATCCCTCTCTGAAACTGACAGTGTTAACTCCTAGTTTCGAAGTGCTTGGTTAAGGTTACCTCTGTTAGATTTCTTCTTACTTCACAAAATCCTCTAGGAATTTACAGAGTGATAACAGGTGCTAATATCTCTCCTAGGTTTGTGGGACCTTTTGAAGTTGTAGAAAGGAAAGGACCCGTGGCTTATCAACTAGCCTTTCCTAATTCTTTGAGATGTATACACAATGTATTTTATGTATCCGTTTTGAGACATTATATTAGTGATCCTTTACATGTTATTGACATGATTTATTTGCAGGTGTTGGACGAGGTTTCTCTCATGTCAGAGCCAATATGCATTCTATAACATCACATCCGACAACTAAAGCATCGAATAGTCGATTAGGTCAGGGTCCAGTGGGAAAACTATATTCCACACTCGGCTACCCGGGAGGATGCATATGAGATGTGTCAATAATTTCCTTACTTGTTTTATGGATTAGACATTTAGATATATGTTAGATACATTTATTTACTTGCATTTATATATTGTACAAACTTCAGGATGTATTTTAAAATAAGAGGGAGAGTATGTAACACCCTGCTCTACTGAGCACACTTTTATTGACATATTCTTCCAGGACACTTGCATGCAAGTGATCCGATTATGGTATATTATCATTTTGTTTCGATTATGGGATATATATGATGATAATGATGTATTGTTACTTATAGCTATTTTGATGTATATGTATTGGAAGATGTTATTGGTATGCAGGACACATGACAAGTTATGGATGTTGATGGAATCAATGGACTTCCTTGGACTCTGGATTGAGTCAGAGGGTGGATTGTTTTTTTATTTATTATTTCATTTTCTCACATGTGGCATATGATTGATTACAATATGATTTATATATATATATGTATTAATGACATGGTTTTTGTAAATGGATGCAGGCTTGACGATTCTTTCTAATTTGACTCACATAAGGAGTAAAGGGGCCATGCAAAGAAACCAAACATTGAGGAAGAGGTGTGGAAGAATCCATGTCACATTCTAATAACACTCCCACCGTGGCCGAATAGTAGGTTAACGATTACCTATTTACAAAGGTCCACGGTGTCGTGAGGGAGGACTAAGATAGTTGCTCACGAAAATTTCTAAGGGGCTCGCAATAAGGCAGGGTCCTTGTTCCTTAGAATCCTGTAGTCTCTCATAAGGTCGACTGAGTGGAGTGTTGACTCCAAGGTTCGGACAAACTTCCAAAACCAATCAAAGGCGAGTGGCATCCTTGGATCACGGAGGTGCATCTTGAAGGGAACGTCGCGTAATTAAAAACTTGAGTCAATAAATCTAGGTGCCCTAGAAAACATTGAATTGATTAGACCTTGTCAGATTAAAACAATTAATTAAACAATGAATTTATTAATTATAAATCCCAATAAAATTCTAATCCTAATTCTAAGACTAAGCCTAAGTCTAAGTTTAGTTACGAGACCAAATTAAAATATTAAATAAATTAAAAGAATAGAGATAAATCAATTTAAGGAAAAAGTGAGAAAAATCTAAAGATTGGATAGAATGCACATGTGTGCATGAAAATAATAAAATGAATTTTTAAAATAGAAAGAAAGAAAACATGAGAGAATAGGTGTAGACATAAAATGGTGTCTAGAGTCAAGTTACCACTAGTCTAACTAAAAGAAGACTCCTAATCCAAATCTAACTAAGATCTAGTTAAGAGACACTCATTGAATGAGAATTTGGGGAACAAAGGAACAACTAAGAGAGAAAATAGGATCACGTTGGAGAATGTGAGGGAAAATGGATTTTTAATTAAATAAAACATGATATTTACTTGTGGAACTTGGGGAGAGTGTGACAAGTGTGTGGGTGAATATTACTAATTAAATTAATTAAAAAAATAATTAATTGTGTATGAGGACATATGTCATTTGGGATATTTCTATAAAACAAATTGTGTAGAAGGGAAAGGGGATGAATTATTCTTGGTAAATTTATGCTGCCAAAATGGTTTTGAATGTGTTTTTCTTGTGAGAGTTGGGATACAAAGCTTGTATAAAGAGTGGAAGCTCTACCTTGCGAGACAAGCCTTGGAGCTATTGTTGTTGGATTATTCTGTGTGGCCCCTTTTGCGGCTTGGGGAGCAAAAGGGAAAGAAGAGTACCCCTAGCATTGGCTTGAAGGTACCAGTGAAGTCCTTGTGATTGACAAGTGACAATAAGGAAGGAGTACAAGACATTGACGGATTCCTCAAATTTTCCATAAGAGTAGAATTGTGTATATGAATTGTTTAAGAATATTTATATGACAATTGTGATTTCTGTAATAAATGTCACAAGCTATTGGAAGAGCCTTGTGAAATGTACAGTTTGTTTTACCTTCTTTGTTTTCATTCTTATTGTGTAACCCAGAAATTATAATTTAATTGTGCGTTGCCAATTTAATCGAAAATCAATTCTTTATAGTCTATTTAAAAAGCTGCCAAAATTTACTAACAATACATGAATTTGAACTCTTTTATTTATCAATTTGATTTCAACTCTTATGTTTGATTTTGTTCACTGTAAATTTAGGAAAGTGAATTTGGGAATTGGATTTGTCGCTGTGAACTAGCTACACTCTAGTTCTGTAGCGAATTTTGGAAATACAAAGGGAATTCTAATCGTTAATTTGATCGTTGTCAAACTATTTTTTTACAAACCCAATTACCAAATTCCTTGAATTCGTTATTCTTTTAAATTTGTACTCTGCATCCATAATTTATTTAAATGCCACAATCGAAAACTTTTGCATCAATTTCTTACTCCTTTTTATCGCAATCATATTAGTTTCCAGATCCAAAATTTAGAAAATTTTGTTGGTTGTATGTCTTACCTGAATTACCAATTTAAGAATTGCTTGTGATCCTAGCAGAAATATTTGGCAAGTCCAGAAACTTGGATTTATCCCAATCCGTCAAATGTTGTATGACTGTTGAGAACCACATTATTTGGGTCGATGTAAACCATCTTTGCTAAGCCTGAACTACTCTTGGTTGAACTCCATAAGTCTTCCCACGATTAAATCCTTGGAGTGCATGACTGCTACCAATCATGGTGGATCTGAATGTATATTTCGATGGGGTATTTGCTTTTATTTTTATTGCATTTCGTTGGAAGATGTTAAGTTCGGTCGAAATTACAAGTGTAAGGTCGTTGAGTATTGACGCACTGGTAAAAACATATTTCGTAAGAATTCAAACTTATTTTAAGTGTGGTTTTTGGAACGTCGATTTCGCGGTTATTTTGTTTCTCCCATTCGAAAGTTAAACTTATTTTATGAGCTCTGTGTTCATTGTCGATTTGTTCCAACTACGAATTTTAGGAAATTTTGGTTCGTTGTCCTTGGATTTTAAAATCGTTGAACTCAGAAATTGTGTTTACCACCGATTAATACTTGACCGATTGGCGAATGTCAATCGATCGCTACCAAATCAAATTCTAATTTGATTTTTAATTATGTGTGTTACTTAAGTTGAGTATTTCGATGAATAATGAATGTAGGATCGTTGTCAATTGTTACAGGTATGATCTTGATTTTTGTTGGAATACTATACAATGCGTTGTGTTCCGGAGAAATAGTGTTGCGTAATCTCAGCATTGGATTTTATTTTACAAATTTTATTTGATAGAGTTGCGTAATATTTGCATTGGATTTTTTTCTCCAAATTTTATTTGATATAGTTGCGTAATCTCTGCATTGTATAGAGTCATCGTCTATACAACTTCTTCGGTCTCGACCAAGTAAATTAAAAATTGGACTTCGATTATTATAAAATCGTTGTAAAAGTAATTTTACATTTCAGTTTTTGAAATTATAATCATTGTTGAATGATTGTGATTTGAAACCAAGATTTAATGTCGCTGCCAAATGTAAGGTCGGGTCATGAATCGAAAATGAATTGGGATGCAGCCAAAACATTGGTAACTCTAGTAATTAAATCACAGGGACACCTTCATTTAATCTTGCAACCCAGGGTCTTTAGAAACTTGCATGGAAGGGAATTTGGATTCATCTCTTTGGGGATACATTGTAGAGCGAGACTTAAACTTAAAGAGTTTAAGTATTCATGTTAGTTGTGCATGTAAAGTTTGTTGTATAATTGTGGAATCACAACTCAACTTGTACCAACTAAGAATTATTGTTAACCTTGTGTTTAGAGTCATGAATTAAATGGAATTGCGATTTTATCTTGAAATAAATTCGATTATTTTCGATGGGACTATTATTTGTATTGTATGAAAGGTTTAGTATCAAATATCTAGAGGACGTGTGTGTGGGAAGAGGAGACAAGACATCCTTGACTATTTACTTTATGAAGCCTACCTTGCTTTTATCTACTCTACCATCCCACCAAGATGCATGTACAACATGGTGTTATATACGTCGATTTACAATTTGAGGAGCATTGTCAATGTTGAGTAGCAGAGCCAACCGATCGATGAGGAGTTGGAGAAGAAGGGGATGAGCTGGAGTCTTCCCCAGACAAAAGCCACCAATACACCACCAGCAAGACACAGAAAGAAATTGATGATGTCTCCCGATGTTCCAAACAGTCGTTCACCGAAAGACCCATGTTCCCAACAACGCACAGTGAAAGAAATGAAAGGCCACAGTGACCATCACACCTGGAGTTAACCTAATGCCCACCAGTCCCACCTACCCATGTGTGTTAAATGGAATTTCTTGATGTGCTTCACGAAAAGGTTGTAAGAAGTTCTTATTCTACAAGTTTTTAATTCTTAAATGAATTTTTAATTCCTAGTAGACTATTGTGTTCTTAAATATTTTATGATGAGTATTGTTGTTGATTAATCACTAAAATTGGAATTGGATGATGATTAATGGAGCTAGATATCTCCTTGTTCCTTAGAATGATCGCCAGTCCTGAGACCTTAAATGGTTAAAATAAATCGAATGAATCATAGACTTGATCATTCATTATGTGTCTTGGAGTTCCTAACATTGCAAGATAGGTTGGCAGGTTAGATACTATTTGTTATCTTTATGTGATATGGTTGATCTTGAAATTTGTGATGTGGTATTTGGTTTATTGTTGTGTAGTGATGAAATGAGAATTGAAAGTGTAACTATTATGTATGTCGTTATTGCATATCACTTGTGCTAATAGTTGTTTCAAAAAAAATAAATCTATTGTACTCAATTAATTGATGTTGTAAATGAGGGGATGTTACACCCACTTGGAAAAAAATTCCACCATCGGCATAATCATATTCACTACTTTTTAAAATCCACACTTGAGGGAAATTCTTCATCATCTTGATTAGCTCTTTGAAAATCCTCACTTGGAGGAAAATATTCATCATCCTCATCGGTACCTTGAAAAATCCTCACTTGGAGGAAAATCTGCATCATTCTCATTAGTACCTTGAAAATCCCCACTTGGAGGAAAAGATTCATCATCCACGTCAGTTACTTCAAAATCCTCACTTGAAGGAAAATTTTCATCTTCCTCATTAGTAACTTGGAAATCCCCACTTGGAGGAAAATATTCATCATCCACGTCACTGCCTTGAAAATCCTCACTTGGAGAAAAATATTCAACAACTTCATTGGAGCCTTTAAATTCTATTGGTGGAAGAAAATATTCATCATTAGTAATTCCATCATCATATTTCTCCTCTACACCAGCTACCATTGAAATATCCATTGTTTATTTCATTAAAATGATCTCTTAGAAGGAAATTATCATCCCAATCATTTAAACTGTAATCAAAGTCTTTACTTGGACCTAGATTTTAAGTATTTTCAATATCATTAAAATGATGAACAAAATGATTCCCATCATATTCCTCATATTTATCATTGGTTCCTTCAAAGTCCTCAGATTCAGGACTTTATTGATTAACATGTTGAATATCATTGCTTTCACTATGATCAAACTTTTGACTAGGTGAAAAATATGACTCTTCATTTATATTTAAAGTATTCCCATTGCATTTGTTAGTCCCAAATGAAGAGGTATGTGAACAAGATGTCGATGCCTCAAAAATAAAATATTTTTTATCTGACGAAGCCATCACTTCTCACTAAGAACATAGAATGATACAAATTCTCACCCCCCCATTGACAATCTTATAACTTGTAGAATGAACTTTTCCCTCCAAAAGTTTTCCTCCAAATTTTTTCTCCCAAAATTTTCCCTTCAAAATTAATTAAATATTTTCCTCTATTAATTCGTTATTTATTATTTAATTACATTATTTGTTATGTTTTAAATTTATCCCACATTCATTATACTTAGCGACGATTCATATAATATTTGATACACGCACACACACACACACATAGACTTCTTCTTCTTCTTTATCGATTCCCATATTCATTAAACTTAACAATAATTCATATAATATGTGTTATATATATACACTCTTGTTTTGTCCTTTTACATCGCATTAAATATTGGGAAACATTCGTTAAATAGTTTGGAGCAATCTACAAAGGAGAAATATCAAGGAGACATTCAACTTAATTTTTATTATATATATATATATATATCAACTTTGAATTATATCAGTTTTTTTATGCGAAAATCATCAAAAACCCTAAATTATATGAGATATTTTGTATATTTTTCTAAAGAAATCAGAGGTTTTAAAATAGTTTTATATATTTTTTGAAGAAATTTTAGCAAAATTTATAGGATTTTAAGGAGAAAGAATTTAAAAAAAAAAAAATTAGTTTACTTTTTATAATTGTTTTATAGTTTTATTGTTTTTCAATAATGTTGTTATAGTTATGGCCTATGGGGGTGATGGAGGTGAAGCCCAATTTTTCCCTTCTCCCACATCAACCGACAGACAGTTGACACGTCGAGTGTTTGTCAGTCGACATTGGGGGTTGGTCCAAAAAGGATTCAGAGAAGGCTAAGGATAACTTAGAATTCACAAAAATAACCCAAGAAGCTCATAATGGGCTCATCTGACAGAGAAAGGGAAAAAAATGAAAGTCTTCAAATCTTGGTAAAATTAGCATCATCACAAAGAGCACATCACAATCTTTCCAACGGCGTAAATGACTCATCAAACGAAGATACGAATCAAAAGATAGTTTCAGTCAAAGTTTTGGTCAACCTAGCCCAGTCAACAGGGATGAGTCAACATTCGTATTGTTGATGTCAACATTAGTATGGATGACATAATCATTTATACATTGTACGTGGAACACACAAAGGGCAACACATGTCAGCATGATGACGTGGTAGCACTAGAGGCTACCACATGTCACTCATTTTTGCAATTTTTTGGTCAAATCCATGGGACAATGGGAAGGTGCCACATGGAATTCTGTATAGACACATGGCAGACCATACAACCACCCAACAGGTGTCATGGTAGGATGACATGGCAGGATGACATGGCAGAGGTGATGTCGTTGTCCGTGCAATGTGGTGACATGGGCCAATAAAAGGCTGCCATGTGGTCCAGTCATGGGTTGCAATGTGGTAGCAGGGAAATTCCCAAAGATGCCCAACAAACAAAAAATTAAAAGAGGTAAAGGGGTTGGATGGTGCCAACCCCTAGTATGTTAAATTTATAACATAATTCGCTGCCAAATCTGGAGGGATACGCCAAGCCCAAACCATACTCCAAAGTTAGCAGCGGGCCCAAAAACAAAAAAAAAACAACACACACACACACACACACACACACACACACACACACACACACACCCTATATTAAAATGGAGGTCTCAGAGCTTGACCTCGGAACCTCCTCCAACAAAGAACTTTAAATATATCTACCCTCCAAATTTATTTAAGAGTTGAGGTTTTCTAGAGCTTGGGGGTCAGACCAGGGGCTCGCGATCATACAGACAAGAATGGAAAATGATAAATTCCCCATTAATTTAATGTACGGACATGCATGGAAATCGAGACGAATTTTCTCAAGGACCTGAAAGTGCCAGACTCAGATCGAGGTGTGGAGACAGTCATTTTTGGGTAATTCGATGCCACAAATTCATTGGTGATGTTTATTTTCTAATCTGAGCAAATATTATGTAGCTTAACTCTAGAATGAGGTATACTTATGTATTTTTCCAAATTATTTTTCTAAGTTAATAAAAAGGCCTACCCATTTGAGAGCATGACCTGGATACACAGTCCACTAGGGACGAACTCCATTATCAAGATTTTTGTGTTCATATATGATGCATATGTCTCTTCATTATTGAGTTATTCCTTATTTATGGTGCACTTCATTTTATGCTCATTTAATACAATTTTTTAATAAGTCACTTCGATGAAAAGATCTTGGATCATGTTGGTATCGAAGCAGTCGTCTTTGAATTGAATTGTTGAGTGTGAATGCTTACTAGGGCCAAGCATAAGCAGGGTGAAGGAAATCTTAAGACTTTCAATACTGAAGTTGGTCATGCATCCCGAAGGAAGAAAATGGTCAAAGAGGACAAGTGAAATGAACATAAGAAAAACTTTCATATGATCTTTTATCACATGTTAGAAATGGTCGAGAAAATGTATGGAGACTATGAGAAGAGAATGAATAAGAAATGGAAGAAAAAGGAAGCACAAGCAGATGATAATGCTGCAGTGAATCAAGGGGGCTGGATGAGACCCTCCTACACCTCCATCTTTGCCATCAAGTTATAGCTCTTCTTCTCCTAAGCATTATCATCATTCTCATCATTCTAACCATAAATATTATTTTAAGAAACCATTATTAAAGCATGATGTAAAATTTACTTTACCTATATTTAATGGAGATATTAATTCTAAAAAGATAGATAATTGGATCCGACAGGTTAAATTATATTGTCGTGTTCAACAGATTGATGAAGAGGAAGCTAAAGTGCAATTGGCCTCTCTTTGGTTGGAAGGCACCACTCTCGTATTGTGGAAGAGAAAACTTCAGGACAGAAGTGTGGTAATCTTCTTTCCTCATGGTCAGAATTTAAATCAGCAATAAGGAAGAAATTGTATCCATTTGGTTATTTACATAAAGAAATGATGGAGTGGAAGGAAAAGTAAAGGTCAAACTGTACAAAGTTTCACAGAAGAATTTAGGAATAAATCTCTTGCATTAAACATTCCTTTGGATTCTTATGAAACTTTAATGAAGTATATTGGCGCACTTCATATTTATATTCATCATACTTTACTATTGTTTAACCCCATCAGTCTTGACAAAGTTTGTGTGCAAGCCACTCACCTTGAGAACAGGGGAAAACATGTTCAAGAAGATCCCAAAAAGAAACCTTCCAATCTCCCACATAAGCAGCTTAAAAAGTTTAAAATGAAGGACAAAAAGACCACCATTGTAAAGAGGAAATAAGGAAAGCCATCGTGTACTCATTGCATGAAGAAAGGTCATGATGATGAACATTGTTGGAAACTACATCCAGATAAGAGACCGAATCATTGCTACAGTGCAACAAGATCTTGGTTCTGATTCAGTAGACGAAGAAAAGATCACAACAGTTGGAGTACATGGTAAAGATTCCCTTCATGCTAGTTCAAATTCCAATAATGAATCTCATGATGATGAAATAAAGAGGAATGAATTATTTCACGTAAGAGTTGTATCTAAGCACACTAAGATAGATACATTATTTGATTTGGGTTCCCAAGTAAACTTGATATCTGAAGCACTTGTCAAAAATATGTGTCTTGAAACTAAACCACATCCAAAGCCTTATTCTCTTGGTTGGGTATGTGATAAAGATAAACTTAATCTCACCAAGAAGTGTAGGGTCATATTTTCTATTACTTCAAAATTGATTGATGAAGTCGATTTGAATTTTGCATCACTTTATATATGTGGCATAGTGCTAGGGAGTCCTTATCTTTATTATAGAAAAGTAGTATTTTTTCATCATGAGAACAAACATCACCTTACTAAAGGGGGAGTTGAATATATTGTTAGAGCCCATAGCATGAGGGTAAACACCACATTTGTTAGTGTAGGAAAAATGAAGAGACTCATAAACACTAATAAGAGATATGTACTCATGGTCGTAAGGAAAAAGGATGTCGGAACATCCGACGCCTTCCAAGGATGTGATCCTTCTCATAAGAAATAATTAATTAATATTGTTTGTAAGTATGATGATATTTTCTAGGAACCAGATGGATTAAATCCTAAGAGGGAAATCCAACACAAAATGCATATTCAACATGATTATCCTCTTCCTAATGTGGGCATGTACATGATGTCAGTTGTAGAGATTACAGAGATCAAAAAATAGGTACAAGGCTTATTGGATCAAGGGGTCATTAGGCTTAGCTCATCTCTTTGTGGTTCTTCGATCGTGATTGTGCCAAATGAGGATGGCACATGGTGAATGTGTGTTGATTAATGAGACTTAAATAAAATCATGGTGAAAAATTGATACCCTCTTCCACGTATACATGATTTACTTGATCAATTAAAGAATGTTGTTTACTTCACTAAGTTGGATTTGCACAGTGGATACTATCAAATCATGGTTGCAGAACATGATGCATGGAAAACTGCCTTTAAAACTAAACAAGGATTGTTTGAGTGGTTATTTATGTCATTTGGGCTTTGTAATGCTCCGACAACCTTCATGTGTGTGATGAATGAAGTATTCAGTCCATTTCTAGATGATTTTTTAATTGTATATTTAGACGACATTGTTATATTTAGTGGGACTTGGGATGAACATGTAAGGCATGTAAAGCAAGTATTGGATAATTTACAAAGGGAAAAGTTGTATGTAAAATTTTCCAAATGTGAATTTGTCAAGATTTCACTTGTGTACTTAGGTCATATTGTAGGAGGAGGAGGAAAATTGAAAATTGATCCTTCCAATATTGATGTAATTGTAAATTGTCCTGAGCCCAAAATTGTAACCTAAGTATGAAGCTTCCTAGGTGAAATCCAGTACTGGAGAAGATTCATTTCAAACTTCTCTTTTATTGCATCTCCTTTTCATGCCTTAACCAGTGTGAAGAACACTTTTCAATGGGGAGGAAAACAACCAAAATCCTTCAACACTTTGAAGGAAAATATTAGTACCGCACCAGTATTAGCACTACTGAATCTTCAAAAGCCTTTCAAGATTGAGAAAGATGCCAAAAGATATTCCATGGGTGGATTATTGATGCAATATCATAATGACGCAACCGCACCCTCACGTACGCTGCTTACACAGGGCCCTCTCTTCCCTAGGCCCGAAGAACTGAAATTCTCTTCAAATCCCTTATCGGGACTTCTCAGTACCCACAAAATTCTCTTCAATGGAATCCCCTTTCAAATCGGGAAATCAGACTCCACATGATCGCGAGTCTCGTGGTCATCAATTCAAGTCTCTTTGAATCCCCGAAACCTGATGTGTAATGACCAAGACTTGGCTGTTCCTATCGGGGATCCTCCCGTCGGGATTTCAAAACTTATGCTGTCGTAGACAACTTACTTCACAGATCCTCGATTCCCGATACACCGATACTTCGGTGTGGTGAGACACCTATTCACCTCTCTGACTCTGGTGGTCCCCACTTTTTCCTTGTATCCGTCGGTAAATCGTGTATCGAAATATCGCAATTCCCATAGCACTAGTTCACGGAACCTTCCAAATCCCGAACCCCGATATGGGTGACACCTGTCCTTCACTGACTCCCGTAAGGTCCACACTACCCTTCTATCGGGATTTCACGATTTACTGTTGTGCGAGCTCTCTGCCTTTGAAAACTCTGATCCTCGACTCCTCGGGATCTCCTTTGCTCACTAGGGCCTAACCCCGGTGCAACTCCTGCCAAATCTGACGGTCGGCAGGAAATCGACTGTTGATCCAACGGATCATAATCTTTTGGCTCGTCCTTTCTGGATATAACTACAACCTCACCGCTATTTCGGAAAATCCAATGACTGATGGGATTTTTCGACCCTCACCACAAGATCTAGGCCGTTAGTTCCCCCTCCTCGAAGATTTATTGAAAATGGCTAAGTATTCCTTCTCAGAACTTACCCTCCAACACCTGCACTTTCAACTCTTGCTTGAACATTCCACGGCACAAATTCATGTGCTCACCTTTGACGATATCTCAAAGGTTCTATACCTCCTGATCTTTCCCACTCTGATTCTTTCAGAGGAGCTTGCACGCACTCCTTGCGGAAACCATACAACAACTCCCAAGTGTTGAATCCTTCTGACTCTACGCACTCCTGCAGCAACAGTCTTTGATTGTTTTCTTCTCAAATTCACGACTGAGACTTCCTCTTCAGCCTGCGCGCTCCTTGCACAGCTTCAGCAACCCAAATCCACTTCTGGGTGAGCGAGAACAAGAGTTAGACTACCTGAGCTTCCATCAACGCACTCCTTGCGGATGACTTCAACTGCACTCCTTGCAGGAATCTTCCCTCACATAGAAAAACCGTTGAAACTCATCTCCTCATCCTCTCAGACTTCACATTTAAACATGAAATCACATGCATGGAATATCAAAGAAAATGCATAACAAGAAAGCAAACATTCATGAGCATATTATCAACACACACGCAGAGAGAACACAAAAACCATGAGTCTGAATCAATTCCTTCTATTAATTCAAGATCTGTACATGGATATCTTCTACAACTCTCTGTTATTCTCCTATGCTCCTTCACTCTGAATCATGTTGGCTCTCTCCCTCTAATGTTACAATACATACAATGAGGGTGTCTATATCTGTTTTCCCTCTCGGACTCTAAACCTATCAAATTTAAATTAAATTCCTATCTACCTGCATTAACTAGATTAAATGCCTCCTATCTACTAAGTACGAGAGCGTGTCGCTCAAGGTCCAATACAATATACAAAAGGTGCTCCTTCATAAATGGTTCAGTGAAGGCATGGCGCATCATTTCCAAAAAAAATTCAAAGCAATATGTCATGTGTTAAAAAAACACATGCGCTGGCTCCCCCTCGCTTTGGTAACTGTGATGCTCTTGCATCACATAAGCCTATTTGTTACCACTCTGATACTTTTAACCAAGCTATTGCTAACTATCATGTATATGATAAAGAGTTGTATGCATTAGTTCAAAGTGTAAAGAAATGGAAGCACTACTTTTTACGGAAAGAAACAATCATACATATAGATCATCATCCCTTACAATATCTCCAACCAAAAACCAAGCTATAAAAATCTTGACATTATAGGTGGATGGGTTTTCTTCAATAATTTCATTTGGTAATCAAATACAAAAATGGTACAAGTAACAAGGTAGCAGATATGCTTTCTAGACCTCCTATTGTTTCTTCTATTATTTTGAATAATCCTTCTTTATCTCATGATAGCTATGTGGAACAATATGTCGTTGATTAAGATTTTAAAGAATTATTTGAGAAGCTAACCCATGGTGCATAGGTAGAGAACTATTGTCTGCAGGTAAAACTACTCTACCATCTTGGAAATCTTTGTATTCCTACAAGTGAACAATTCCATGTAATACGAGAAGATCACACTTCTCTTGTGTCTGGGCATTTTGGGGTAGGAAAAACTATGGCTCATCTGCAGAGGTTTTGTTATTGGCCTCAGATGAAATCAATTGTAATTGAATATGTAAATGGGTGTGTGATGTGTTCTACTTGTAAACCCACTAATAAAAAATCGGGGCTATAATCACCACTTCTTATTCCATCCTATCCATGGGAAAGTATCTCCATGGATTTTGTAGGGGGTTTACCAATGTCAAAAATGGTTCATGACTATTTTTATGTTGTAGTGGATAGGTTTAGAAAAATCTCTATCTTGATGCCATGTGAAAATAAGATCACTACTGATCATACTACTAATCTCTTCTTTAAGTATGTTTGTGTTCACTTTGGGTTACCCACATCCATTATCTCAGATCGAGATACTCAATTCCTTGAGGATTTTTGGACAAGCTTGTGGAGAATTATGGACACCAAGTTGAAGAGGAGCACTGCTTTCCATCCATAGACCAATGGACAAACAAAGGTTGTTAACTGAACAATGGTACTTTTTCTTCAAGGCTGCTGCAAAAAGCATCCCAAGTTATGGGATGAACAAATACCCTATGTACAACATGCTTACAATCGAGCCTTACAATCTTCCACTCAGTGTTCACCTTTAGAGACATGTTTTGGGTATTTTTGTAAGGTCCCTTTGGACTTGATGTATGGGAGATATGTTGATTCAAATGAATAAATAAATAAAGATAGGGCCCGCAAGTTCATTCAGAGGATCTAGTAGGTACACCAAGCATTCCGGGAACAGTTGGAGAAAATTCAAGCACAATATAAAGCTTGGCATGACAAACACATGTTTGATCATCAGTTCTAAGTTGGAGATGACATATGGATTCACATAAACAAGGAGAGACTGAAGGGAGAAGGCAAGAAACCCAATTCCATCTGATATGTACCCTTCACTATTTTGAAGAAAAGTGGTACCAATTATTTTCATATATATCTTCCACCTTATGTGTAGATCTACTCAGTTGTAAATGTAGAAATATTGAAATGTTTTTAGCCTCCCATGATCATGGATCATGATGAGGAAGTTTCAATACCTTCAGTTGATGAGTTTTATCTTGAGTACTTGGACAAGTTGAAGGAAGATATCATCATGGATAGAAGGAAGAGGACTTCACGCACGGGTGATGTTGATTATCTTCGAGTGGGCTTAAAGGGCACACATCCAAGCAAGGCAATGTGGATTGAAAAGGACAAGTTGAGGGAACTCTTCCCTCACTTATCTGTTGATTGATGAAATATTATGGTGGTCCAAAAATCTCTCAGTCGGAAGGCGTGATCCAAAAATGATCCAGAGAAGGCTAAGGATAACTTAGAATTTGTAGAAACAACTCGGGAAGCTTAGAATGGTCTCAGCAGATAGAGAAAGGGAAAAAATTCAAAGTCTTTAAATCTTAATAA
>ML785817.1:685620-716636 GCA_009831015.1 Picea engelmannii
ATGGAAAAATAATTAAAAACACCATTGAAAAAATAAGCGATTTAGAAAATATAAAAAACTTCCTAAAGAGTGGGGGGGTGCTACTAATAGCACAAATTTTCAAAATGAGGTAAAAAAAATGTGACCTCTAAAAAAAATGAGAACTTTGTAGAGTTCTTGTTAAGTTGGTAACTTTGTTTGGATAAATAGGTGTTAGAAAAGAGACCAAATTGTGCCAGAGTACAGTAACATCTTTTATACCTTAAGCTCAAATATAGATATAAAAGACTCTGAGGGGCACCTGGTTTTAAAGTTCCATGGTTTTATTCACAACAACATTCCAATATAGATGGATTTATTGGACATCTCCTCACTAGGATATACTTATTGATATGCAATCGAAATTGAGAATAAATTCAAGCAGTGGAGTAAGAAGGAGTTCAGGTTTGTAAATACGCCATAAAATAAGGATGGAAAAGGAAACCCTAACTCACAGAATGAAGGAAAATGCAAGGAGAGACAATCTCAAGAAAATTAGTTCAAGAAGCTGACTAATAAGGGTGATGGAAAGTCTAAGAAAGAAACTATAAAGTGGTGTGATTTCCACAAAATCCCTTGGCATACCATTGATGAATGTCATTCAAAATGGTCATGGGTGGTTGATCTCAAAGAAAATGAATCAGAACCTCACTCAGACTCTGATTAAGATCACAATAAAAAGAAAAATAACATCAATGTAGAACACACTGCTACCATCACTACCACAACAATACAACCAAAAGAGATAGAGGAGTATGAGGAGGGGGACAACCTATTCCACTCGCAAAAGTGGGTAAAGGGGACACCTCTTCATTTCATTGTTGAAAACATGATTCATAAGAACTTGATCTCAGCGGAGGTTTTCATGAGATTTAAGTTTCCAATGATGTGATACCCCCAACCATACACCATCAGTTGGTTAATATGGGGACAAGGCATCCATGCCAACCAACAATATTTCCTATCCTATGACATCAATCCCTTTAAGGATGAGGTATTGTGTGATGTTTCCCCACTTGAAGTATGCTATGTTCTTTTAGGACAACCATATATGTGGAAACATCATGCTATATATGAGTCTTGACCTTGTAGTTCCATTGTTACTTTGGGAGTTTAGTTGTATAGGGTACCAGAGGTAGCTTCGAATACTACCACTTCATTGATCTTAGCAAAATAGTGCTACAAAGTAATCTCTCAGACCAAAAAAAATTCCCTCTTCATGATCCATTTAGAAGGTGAATACAAGGTCACTGCAACCACTACAACCTCGACCCAAGACCTTTCTATCGAGTAAAAGCAGGTCAACAATATTGTAGAGGAGCATGAAGATATTTATGCTTCACCTACGGGGGTTCCATTGTGCTATTGTGTCCCATATTCCATTGACTTGGTGTCTGTGATCCCTTGCCCAATGGTCTAATACATAAATTCTCCCTTCCAAATAATGAGATTCTTCCATATATTCAGCATAACTCTATTGGCCATTACCCTTTCCAGGTTTTCTTGAGGTTCCAACCATTAGCCCCCATTGGTATATCTCTTATTGTTGCATCTTCATCAAGAGAGTCCTCCCACACTCATTCCAAGGTAGATCATGTAGCCATATTTGTTGAACGGATCCAACATATCCACCAATATTTTCATGACATCCTTCTGCATGCCAAGTACAAGTAAGAAAAATACTTTGAAAAGGAAAGAAACTCACCAAAGTTCAGATTTAGCAAACGTTTCCCCATCTCCTGAGGAAACTTGAAAAAATGGGTACCATTTATTTCTAATGGGGGATGATTGATCTAGGTCAATATCGGTGGCCATCCACCTTCTCCACTAAATCAATGTTTCTCAACCTATGATTTTGATAAACCATGATATTCAACCTTTTGAAATAGAATGTAATGTAATTTTGTTAATAACCAAATATCAAAATAGCATAAAAACCTCAGAATAAGTACTCAACGCCTTGAAAAAGAAATAAATTTAGATAATAATCCTCTTTGAGGGGGGAAAATCCTTATACATCATAAGAATTCACAAATACAAGATGTTTCCAAATGAAAAGGTTTCATTGGTATATATAGGAGACTAGGAGGTACAATTACAACTAATGGACCCAAACTAACATCAATTAAATATTAATACTAATGTAATATGCCCCAATTAAGGGGTAATGTGCCATGATTTAGGGCTTAACATGACCCTCCCCTTTAGACAAGTGTTTTCCTCAAAAATTGAGTACTTTTGGATTCTTTTGTATAAAAGACTCATCTTCAAATGTGGAATCTTCAACAGGTAGTTTCTTCCACTTAATGAGATACTGTGAAATTGATCTATTCCTCAGCTGGAAAATTCTTATGCCATTGGTAGCTTCAGGATCCAATATGTTTTTTCCTTCTTCATCAAGTTCTGGAAATATAGTTTGAAGTGGGATATTTTCACCTATAACCTTCTTTAAGCATGAAACATAGAAAATTGGGTGTACTCACGAAGTTGCAGGGAACTCCAATTTGTATGCCATAGTACTGATCTTTTGCAACACCTTATAAGGGACATAGTGTTTCAGTGATAATTTATTATCTTCTTCTCTTTCTTGAGGGACATTTGTTTGTATGGTTGTATTCTTAAAAATACCCAATTCCCTACTTCAAAACTTCTTTCACTACGATGTTGATCTTCTTGTTGTTTCATGTGATTTTATGCCATGGTCAAGTTGTCCTTTAAGAGTTGGAGAACTTGTTGTTTACGCTCGATGTGATCTTCCACTGCTTGAACCTTAGATTTTTCTTTTAGATAATAAGTGATGGATGGTGGGTGATATCCATAATGTGCCATAAATGGTGTCATTTGTTTTTCAATATGAAAGGAAGTGTTTTACCACCATTCTGTCAAAGGTAACCACTTGAACCATTGTGTTTGTTTATCATATACAAAGAAATGAAGCTAGCCTTCCAACAATTTGTTCACTATCTCAGTTTGTCCATCTGATTGGGGATGATAAGATGGTATATGAGCCAATTGAGTACCCAAAGAGGAAAATAATTATGTCCAAAAATTTCCAGTGAAGATTGGATCTGTGTCACTTACAATAATATTTGGGCTTCCATGTAGCTTTTGAAATATCTCCATGAATGTGGTAGCAATTGTACTGGATTTGAAAGGATGAGAGAGTGCACAAAAGTGTGTGTACTTGGTAAGTCTATCAATAATCACCATGATGACACTCTTTCCTTTGAAATTTAGTAACCCTCTGATGAAATCCATGGAAACCTCCTCCCAATGATGACTTGAAATGACTAATGGTTGTAAAATACCCGGGGTCTTAATTGTTTCCACCTAATTTTGTTGGAAAACCAAACATTCTTCCATAAATATTTGAGAATCATTTTTAACGCCATCCCAAAAAAATTCCCTCTTGACACTATGATAGGTTTTCAAAAATCCTAAGTGCCCTCCTATTAGAGAGGTGTTCAATTCAAAAAGTACCTTTTGTTTGATTTGGGAGTTATTACATAAATATAAGTGATGTTTGTACCATAGTGAATCATTTTTCCATGTAAATGTATCAGATTAACTGGATTCCTACTGCAAGATTTGAATGAGAGACCACACATCTTCGTCATTCTTCCATTCATCCCTTGTTTTTATTATCCAATCAGGTTGGACGATAAAGATAGCACAGAGAAATTCCTCAATTTATTCATCATTTATTAAGAGTGAATCTACCACAACATTTTCCTTCCCTTTTTTGTAGATGATTTCAAATTCATAACCCAACATATTGGTCACCCATTTTTGTTGGTCTTCTTAATATAGCCTTTGTTCCAAGAAGTATTTAAGATTGTCATGGTTTTTTTTTACCTTAAAGTCCCCACCTATTAGATAAGCGCGCCATTGCTTCAATGCATGTAGTATTTCCATCATTTCCTTGTCATAAATGGGGTTGTGTAATTCCTTTCCCTTGAGTGGATGACTTTCAAAAGCAAGGGGCCTTCCTTCTTGCATTAGAACAACACCAATGCCATTTCTCAAGGCATCACATTTCAAAATAAAGGTTTTTGTGAAGTATGGTGTGGTCAAGATAGGAACTTTGCACATTTCCTCTTTAAGTTGTTGAAAATATTGATTTGCCTCTAGAGTCCATGAAAATGCATTCTTCTTAGTTAATGCAGTTAAAGGTGCTGCTATTCTTCCATAGTTATGAACAAACTTGCAGTAGTAACCTGTCAAACCCAAAAATCCTCTAGGATTGTTCAATGTTTTGAGAATCATCCATTCCATCATGCCTTTAGGATTGTTAGTGTCTACCTTGACACCTTCATGAGATACAATATAACCCAAATATTCTACCTTCTTCACCCCAAAGAAAAATTTGGATGGTTTGGCATATAGTTTTTTCTCATTTAGTACCTGTAGCACCCTATCAACATGTCAAATATGATCTTCCCAAGACTTGTTATAGATTAGTATATCATAAAAAAAATACTAACAAAATTTTTCGAAGGAAGGGATTGAAAATGGAATTCATCAACCCTTGGAATGTGGAAGGTGCATTCATAAGGCCAAAAGGCATGGCCAAAACTTCATAATGGCCTTCATGAGTTTTGAATGTTGTTTTTGGGATATTTTATTCCTTCATTCTAATATGATGGTACCTTGAAAAAAGATACAACTTTGTGAAGTACATTACTCCATGTAGTTTATCTAACAATTCATCAATGACGAGAATGAGAAACTTATCTTTAATGGTGATCTTGTTGAGCTCTCTATAATATGGACACATATGTCATGATCCATGTTTCTTGAGTACCATTACCACCAGTTCAGAGTAAGAACATTGGCTAGGTCTAATAATTCCATCCTCTAACATTTCTTCAACCATAAGCTCAATTTCACTCTTCTAGGAATAAGGGTATCTGTAAGGCCTCATTTTAGGAGGAAAAATTCTAGGAATTAAGTGAATAGAATGATCGTGATCATGAGTGGGTGGAAGACCTCTGGGAATATATTCAAATACTTTGGAATGTTTATCAACGATCCCTTGGAGATATAGAAGAATAATTGTCTTAGATGTTTGAACATCTAGTGAGCATACTTGTACAATTACACCCTGATGCCTCCTTTTTAATAATTTTTTCCTATCATTAGATGTTACCAGCTTACTAGGTTTCCCTGTGATACCCCTTAACTCAAATTCCTTTCCTTCAAATGAAAATTTCATGAAAAATTATTGAAAATTAAAATTCATTGTTCCCATTGATTGTAACCATTGGATTGCTAGTACGACATCAACACCACCCATGGGTATAGAAATCATTGGAATATTCATTACATATTACCCCATAATAAGATTAATATTATGGTGTTTTCTTGAGAATTTGATAGTTCCTCCATTTGCAATCATTACTTGAAACTTTATCACTGGATATCTAAAGCAATTGAGAGATTTGGCTAATTTACAGTGAATAAAATGATGAGTACTACCATAATCAATTAACACTATTACCTTTTTTTATTTTTGATATATCCTTTGATCTGGAGGGTTTGAGGAGTGATAATTCCAGCCAATGCTTGACATGATATCGTGGGAGTCATATCTTCTACATATTCATGTTTAGATGGTTTTTTTTCTTGTTTTTTTTTTCTTCCTCTTCATAGTCTATGTAGAATAATTTCTTCTCACAACACTTATGTCCCTTACTGTACTTGATGTCACAATTAAACCATAAATATTTTTATTTTCTTTCCTCTAATTGTTTAGGTGTCAACCTTGTAGGTTGAGGTGGTTTAGAAGAAGGAACCTTAATCTCTTGATAAATGTTAGGAGCGGTCCTTCTAGTAGCCATATCTATATTTTTACTTTCAAGATTTCTCACCAACCTGAACACATTCTCCAATTATTTGGATTCCAAAAGGCGAACCTCATGTTCAATTTTATCCTTTAAAGTTCCTATCAAGAAATCAATTAGGTGCTCATCTAGAATATATGTTACCTTTATATTCAGTCTTTGTAACTTCTCAATGTGCTCCACAACTAAACCCTTTTTCTTGATATTTATCAATTGGTTGAAGAAGGTATTGATCCTTGTATCCTCATAGTGTTCTATCATTTATTCCATGAAAATTGTTCAAGTGACAAGTGATTTGCGAGAAAAAATCCATCGATACCACATAAACTTATTAGGTTCTAAATATAAAGGACTCAATTTGTACCTTTTGTTTGTGTGGCACATCATGTAGATGAAAGAACTGCTCCATCTGGAGTATCCATGTGATTGGATCCTTGCAATCAAAATTCCTCATATTAATCTTAGGAAAGTGGTTGGTATTCAACCCAAAGCTGGAGTTTCTCTAGTCTTGATTCATCTTCCTTGTGTCCTCATCATGAATTTCATATGATACATTATCACTTTTAGGTGGCCTCTCTATTAGAAAAATTTTCAACCCTTACATGATCTCCCCTTTTAATCCATCCATGTTACTATCCATCGTTGCTTCTATATTAGCTTTAGTTGAATCCATTAGCCTTTGTAGTTCATATTTTGTTACTGCCTTATTTTGTAAATCATCTATGTCCTTGCGCATTTCTTCACCTTCATCAAAATTCCAAGTAGGATTGTATGAGGGATTACTTGGTGTAGAATTTACCTTTTTTGGTGGCATGTTGGCCAAATATCACTACAAGGTATGAATTCGTAATTGGCATAGGCAGAGGTCCTCATAGACAATGGAGTGTCAGGTGTTATATCTCTCTGATATACATGCGGAGTACAAAAATAGTACTCGGCCCAATATCTCAGGGCACTAACTAAGGAGGCTTGACCATGCCCTTAGTCATACTATCTTACTACCTAGGTACTAGAGAGTAATCTCCCTGAGTGTTGTTCTCGATGTATTGTAAGAACAAGATGGACAAAAGGTTTACTCGGGTGGTCTCAGGATTATAGGGGGTCTCTTGATATAAGCTAGGTATGTGGGATCTCAAATCCGTATTAGTTCTTTCTAGTGCACAACCATTTGAAAGGGGCCTTCTGATATACTCTAGGTATGTGGAAGAACCACATTGTCCTCAGGTTGTAGCACTGACAAGTAAAAACATCTCCTACGTTTAGAGACATAAGAATACATTTGTACCTAAAAATTCCTAAGAGTATCCCAATTTTATCTAATACTCCTTTTATCCCACTTTATTCCAATTTTTTAATCACCCCAATTGGATCTTCTGGTCAAAAGATATGCAATTTTCCAAAGAAAAAAAATGCATCTTTTAAAACCCTGATTTGGAGACAATTATGCTAGCCGAACTATCTTCTGCTATAGCTCTGCAATTTTGGACATTATGAGTCTAAAATTTTGGCTTGAGGTATCATGATGTTTCTTCTTCCCAACCCCACAGGTTATACCAATATTGGATTCTCCAAGATAATTTTATGATAACTTTCCTAAGATGTGCTAATTTTTTCACTTTCAAAAGAGAGAACATGTATAGCCTACCACGTGTCACTGTATTTGATGCAGGAGCATCGCTCCAAGCTAGCTACGTGCCAGCCAGCCATCACATCAAAGTGTGCATTTGATGGGAGAGAGAGGTGCATCCTTCTCGATTTTCAAATTTTGAAATTGCATTTAATGTTGTAAGGCTGGTAGAGCCAAAAAACCATGCATATGTGCAGGCTTAGATGAAGGTTGCCTTAAATAGGTTGTAATCTAAGATCTAGATCCAATTCGGACTAGACAACCATTCAATATAATTGAATGTAAATTAATGAAAGTAGGTAGCTTGGAGGGAAGAGCTCGAGGAGCCTCCTTTTGTAAAAAGATCCTTTGTATTTGTAGGATAGTTATTCGATAGAGAGGAAGAGTAGAGAAGTTTTAGAAGAGGAGAAGAGAGAGCCGAGACTCTATTGCAGTCTGAGCTCGAACACATTGTAATCAGGCATTCTTGATTAATACAAATAGAGTAGTTTTTCCTGCATGTTGTTGTCCACATGTTTATGAGTTCGTGAATGAATGTATTTATGAATTGATGATATGCTATAGATGTATGTTAGTTATGCATTTGCAGGGATAGACAAAAATTACTTTCTGTGAGTTCTTTGATTCCAAGTTTGGGTTCTTTGAGGCTTCATGCAAAAGGTTGCATGACAGAATACTGCAGGTTCTGTAAGCTAGTGCAATGAGTGCACTTTTGAATTCTACAGATTCAGGCAAAGACGTGCCAGGGGGGTGCACCAGCTTTATTCATTGACTCAAGGAGAATCCTCAAGGTTGTTGAACACCTTGGAGGTGAATACTGTGCAGAGGAATTTACAAAGATAATAGAATCATTGAGGGTTCTATAGAGATCTTCGAGGAGGGCATCGAGCGAGTGCACGTGGTGAACAGGAGGAACTTTGTTTCGAGTTCAAGGAAGATAGAACTACTGAAGGTTATGTAGAGATCTGCCAAGAGGGCATTCAGTGAGTGCATAGAGTTCACCAGGGAATTCTTTTTTGAGTTCTAAGGAAAGGGAAGTGTCAAGGAGAAGGCACTTGGAGGGTTACTGAACACCCTGCAGGCTCAACAAGGAGTGATTGAGCATAAGTTTCCAGATGGTGCTTATATCCCTTAAAGGAGAGAAAGGGATAGAGACATTTAGAGGTTCGACCAGGATAAGCTCAGGACGGATAGCACATTTGTGTGCAGAAGTTCTGCAAGGAGTGCATCGAGCAAGGAAAACACAAGGAGTGTGCATGGAGTGAACTTGTCTCAAGTTCAAAAGCTCAGGAGGAACAGTGTCTTAGTGCACAGAAAAATAGCTGAGAGGTGCAAAAGTCAAGGAACCCTTAGAGATTTCACAGTCAACAAAGCTCAGAAGAGATAGCACATTTGTGTGCAGCGACCCTCCAAGGAGTGCAAAGGTTGGGAGACCCTTGGCGGTTTAGATTCGACAAAGTTCAGGAGAGGGAACACCTCTGAGAATGCAGGTGAGACCAAGGTTGGAGGGATCCCAAGAGAAGCATCGAAGACTGAGGCCTTCAAGCATCGAAAATCTTCCAAGGGAAATGAAGAAGCGTGAGCTCATGAGGGATCTACAATTGTCATTGATTCGGGCACTGGGGAAAAGATCTGGATCATTGAATCTACATCCAAGAAGCAAGAGGAGAAAGCACAGGAGAGTAGATCTAGGTCATCATATCTAGAGTAGGCACCCAATAGCCATCGAATCCAGGAGAAGGTGCATGAGGTTTAACCCTCGTATGTGAAGAGGGGAACAAAAGGCCTATTTCGGCATTTCGGCTACTGACAGATAAAAAGGAAAAGACTCGGGTCTCTTGACCCATGAAATCCCAAAAGGATCATGACTGTCCAACAGGATGGCATGTGGCAAGCAGTCGAGGTTTCGGGGAGATTCCTGAAAGGAGGAATTCGGCATTTCGGCTACCAAGAATGCAAAGGGTAAGAGTTCGGAACTCTTGACCCGTGAAATCCTGAAAAGACACAAGACGTCGGATCAGGAGAGGCTATGAGCCGTTGATCCTAGTTTGGAGTGGAAGACTAGCGTTTTGGGGTTCGGTACTTCGGTATTTCGAATATCGGGAGCTCAAAGGGTCAGGGAGTTGTTGCAGTCGGGATCGTGAAGTCCCAAAATGCGAAAGCCTAAAAGTAAATGGAGGAATAACGTCAGGCTACAGAACAGGGTCAGCCATTTTGGCATTTCAGGATTCAACTTTTCAGCCATCCCGAGGATAAGAAACTAGGCACTTTAGCGTTGGAAACCCCGAAGTCCCGAAAGCGATGTATTGTTGGAGTGGGGTTGTGGTCATATATTTCGGTAGTTCGAGATTCGACATTTTGGCAATCCTGGGGACAAGAAGTCGGGCACTTGACATTGAAAGTCTCGAAGTCACAAAATGTGACATATTTTCAGAGTTGGGTTGTGGTCATGAAGGATGTAATTGCATAGACCGGAATTTTGGCATTTTAGCATTTCGAAGTTCGGGGAATCGAAGTGTCAAGAAACTCGACATTAGAACTCCTGAAATCACAAAATCAGAAATCCCTTTTTGGAAAGGGTCGCAGTCATGTCTGGTGGCCATGTGGAGGTGAAGACTCATGCTTGGTCCATTGCTTGTGCACGTGGAGCTTTTGTGAAGGACTTGTGGATCAGATTATTTGGATTCCGATAGGGACCCAAGGGAGCTGCTTCAGCTCGAGGAAGAATTCAAGAATGATCCTAAGACCGAGAGGTCGCGTAGAACCTACTAAGGCAGGGGGTGTTGTACCAAGTGGTATCAGAGTCACTTTCTATCTGTAGACTACAGGAAGAGGGAGGTAGAAGAAAAGGAAAAGGCTAGAAGCACTCATGATGTAGAGTGACAGCAATAGGTTTGCCAGGAGGGTAGACAAAAATAGGAAAATGGCTACTGAAGGCCATGGATGCAATGGAAAGAAGAACCACCAGTAGTAGAGCAAGGCTGAGATGGATAAAGAACTCGCTGAGATAAGAGCTTGGATGGAGGAGCTTGCATTTCAAATACAGCAGGATGAAAAATCGTGATGGGTGTATGAATGGCCCATGAAAACAAAGGTGAAGTGGCCAGTCAAGGAGTTATTAGCCCGAAGGCAGTGGAGGTTGTTGAAGGAATGGATGAGGTATGTGGAAGACCTCAGGATTGAAGAAGAAGTGGTTCATGTGTGTGAACCAGAAGCTGGGAGAAATCTCAGTGATGATGAGGATAAGATCACTGGAAGATCGAAGAGACTGCCAGGAGGGCAGTGAGGAATTTTCAGTTTTCCATGAAGGCAATAAGAAGAGGTCACAGGATGATCTCAAAAACTGCCAGGAGGGAAGAACACAAAATTCAGGTTGCCAGGAGGGAAATGAGATGAGATCGTTGGAAGATCTCGGAGACCGCCAGGAGGGCAGAGAGGAAATCCCAAATTGTCAGGTGGTCAGGGGAAAAGAAGTGAGACTATATGAAAGTCTCAGGAGCTCATAAGTGAGTTCACGTCAGCAGGGAGTGCTAATGGAGATGGGATCGATTGATCTCATAGACTGTCAGGTGGGAAGTAGAAAAATCCCATGTTGTCAGGTGGGCAAGGGAGAGCAGATGAGACTGACTAAAAGTCTCATGAACTCGGAGGTGGGTTTAGATCAGCAAAAGGAGTTGATAAAGGAAGATCAGAAGAGCATTCTGATGATTAGAGGGATAAAGGTATTCCTACCATATAGCCCAATTGAGGCGAGTGTGTGTTGTTGATGCAGCAACAACAGAAAGACAACCAGTTGTGTATGTCGAAGAGATAGAGAATATATTAGAGGGTGCTCAAGCAGAGGAAAAGGAGCATTCATAAGAATGGCTTGAAATTTTCATCCAGGAAGCTGAAGAAGAGACAACTGCAGCATTGAAGCTGACAACAAGGAAAGAAGAAGAGTATGCAGCTAAGATGCTCACTCCATGGGAGAAGGAGTTAGAAATGCTGGAGGATTGGTTGAACCATCCAGAGCCAGTAGATGACTCCCATGAGCCGATAGTCACGCAGATGTTAGCAGAGGAGCATTCTGAGTAATCGCTCAAAAATTTCAGCCAGGGAGCTAAACAGATGATAACTGTGGTGTAGAGGCATGCAATGACAGATGAAGGAGAATTCCAGTCTAAGGAGCAGCTCGGGAAAGTTGGACTTGAGCCAACACAAGGAGAGGTGACAGTCAAGCTTTCACAAGAAGAAGATGAGTGGAAACTCAGTAATGAGACTATAGAGCTGGAGTCTACAGCAGAGTGACCACTCAATGCCACAAAGGTAAATAAAGATAGCATGGGATATTAGGTAGATCTACCCACTGACATGGAGGAAGAAGTGCAGTAGAGACGGCTGCATACAAAGAGCCAGCCATGGAAGTAGCTGGACGAGGTAATTGAGGAGATCAGAATGATGATGTTGAGGTCAGTAGCAAAAACTGCTAGCGAGGGGAAGCTGAGCAGAGGAGAACCTACAAGAGCAGTAGGGGAGGTGCAGGAGAAACAAGGCAGTGGAGTATATGGATAGCTCCAGAGAACTGTTTGGGATCCAGGTGGATTTCAATAGCCATGCTGGGAAGCTCATGAGAAGGAGCTCATGAATTTTTCACAGCAGAGGAGTATGATGCAGGAGCATCACTCCAAGCCAGCTACATGCTAGCTAGCCAGCACATCAAAGTGCACATTCGATGGGAGAGAGAGGCACAGCCTTCTTGATTTTCAAATTTTGAAATTGTATTTAATGTTGTAAGGCTAGTAGAGCCAAAAATTCATGCATATACACAAACTTAGATAAAGGTTGCCTTAAATAGGTTGTAAGGCTGAGATCTAGATTTGATTTGGACTAGACAACCATTCAATATAATTGAATGTAAATTAATGAGAGTAGGTAGCTTAGAGGGAAGATCTCGAGGAGACCCCTTTTGTAAAAAGATCCTTTGTATCTGTAGGATAGTTAGTTGATAGAGAGGAAGAGTAGAGAAGTTTTAGAAGGGGAGAAGAGAGAGTCGAGACTCTGTTGCGGTCCGAGCTCGAACACATTGTAATCAGGCATTCTTGATTAATACAAACAAAGCAGTTTTTCCTACATGTTGTTGTCCACATGTTTATGAGTTCATGAATGAATGTCTTTATGCATTGATGATATGTTGTAGATGTATGTTAGGTATGCATTTGCAGGGATAGACATAAATTATTGTCTGTGAGTTCTTTGATTCCAAGTTTGGGTTCTTTGAGGCTTCATGCAAAAGGTTGCATGACAGAATACTGCGGGTTATGTAAGCCAGTGCAACGAGTGCACTTCTAAATTCTGCAGATTCAGACAAAGACATGCTAGGAGGGTGCACCAGTTGAAGTCACTGACTCAAGGGGAATCCTCAAGGTTGTTGAACACCTTGGAGGTGAATACTGTGTAGAGGAAGGTACAGAGATAATAGAATCATTGAGGGTTTTGTAGAGCTTTGCCAAGAGGGCATCGAGCGAGTGCACGAAGTGCACAGGAGGAAATATGTTTCGAGTTAAAGGATGATAGAACTATTGAAGGTTTTGTAGAGCTCTGCCAAGAGGGAATTGAGCGAATGCATAGAGTGCACCAGGGAATTTTGTTTTGAGTTCTAAGGAAAGGGAAGTGTCAAGGAGAAGGAAATTACAGGGTTGTTGAACACCCTGCAGGATCAACAAGGAGTGATTGAGCATAAGTTTCCAGAGGGCACTTATGACCCTTCAAGGAGAGAAAGGGACATAGACATTTAAAGGTTTGAGCAGGATAAGCTTATGACGAACAGCACAATTGTGTGCAGAAGTTCTGCAAGGAGTGAATCGAGCAAGGAAAACGCAAGGAGTGTGCACGGAGTGAACTTGTCTCAAGTTCAGAAGCTCAAGAGGAACAATGTCTTAGTGCACAGAGAAATATATGAGAGGTGCAGAAGTCGAGGAACCCTTAGAGGTTTCACAGTTGAAAAATCTCAGAAGAGATAGCACATTTGTGTGCAGGTACCCTGAAAGGAGTGTAGAGGTTGGGAGACCCTTGGGGGTTTAGAGTCGAAAAATTTTAGGAGAGGGAACACCTCTGAGAACATAGGTGAGACCAAGGTTGTAGGGCTTGCAAGAGAAGCATCGAAGACTGAGGCCTTCAAGTGTCAGAAATATTTCAAGGGAAAGGAAGAAGCATGAGATGAGGAGGAAGCCATAGCTACCATTGATTCGTGCACCGAGGAAAAGATCTGGACTGTTGAATCTACGTCCAGGAAGCAAGAGGAGAGTGTGTAGGAGAGTATATCTGGGTTGTCAGATCTAGCGCAGGGACCCGATAGCCATCAAATCCAAGAGAAGGTGCATGAGGTTTAACCCTCGTATGTGAAGATGGGAAAGAAAGGCCTATTTCAGCATTTCGTCTACTCGAAGATACAAAGGGAAAGAGTCAGGACTCTTGACCCATGAAATCCTGAAAGGAGCGTGACCACCCAATAGGAGGGCACATGACGAGCGATCGACGTTTCGTGGAAATTTTCAAAAGGAGGAATTCGGCATTTCGGCTACCGGGAATACAAAGGGTAAGAGTTTGGAACTCTTGACCCGTGAAATCCTGAAAAGACACAAGCCGTCAGATCAGGAGAGGCTATGAGCCATTGATCCCAGTTTGGAGCAGAAGACCAGCGTTTCGGGGTCCGTTACTTCGGTATTTTGGATACTGGGAGCTCAAAGGGTCAGGGAGTTGTTGCAGCTGGGATCACGAAGTCCCGAAACGTGAAAACCTGAAAGCATATGGAGGAGTTGCATCAGGCTACAAAATAGGGTCAGCCATTTCGGCATTTCGGGATTCGGCTTTTCGGCCATCCCGAAGATAAGAAACTGGGCACTTCGGCGTTGGAAACACTAAAGTCCTAAAAGCGACATATTATTGGAGTGGGGTTGCAATCATACATTTCGGCAGTTCAGGATTCATCATTTCGGCAATCTCGAGGACAAGAAGTCAGGCACTTGACATCGAAAGTCCCAAAGTCGTGAAACGCGACATACCTTTAGAGTTGGTCTATGGTCACGGAGGACACAATCGCATAGACTGGAATTTCAGCATTTCGACATTTCAAAGTTCAGGGAATCGAAGGGTCAAGAAACTCGACATCAGAACTCCTGAAATCGTGAAACCAAAAATCCATTTTAGAAAAGGGTCGTGGTCATGTCTGGTGGTCGTGTGGAGGTGAAGACTCACGCATGGTGCATTGCTTGTGCCAGTGGAGTTTTCGTGAAGGAACTGTGGATCGGATTCTGGGGATTCTGATAGGGACCCGAGGGAGCCACTTCAGCTCGAGGAAGAATTTGGGAATGATCCTAAGACCGGGAGGTCGCGCAGAACCTGCTGAGGCAGGGGGTGTTGCATCAGTATTCACTTCAGAACTTGAAATTTACAGTAGTACAACTTTGGTCTGTACCCTAAACAATGGAATAGGTATCACTCAATTTGTAGTTTTGTAGCTTCATCTATAACATTTTTCCCAAGAACGCATGTTTTAGACTTAAATCTGGACCAACAAAAACCTCGAATTTCCTCAGAGAATAAATTTTGGAGTACATAGAATAAAGGGATGAAATTTGTACACATGATACTTCACTATTCCACCTTTGTAATGTAAAAATTTCAAAACTTGAAACCAAGTTTAAACAAATTTGGAGAGAAAATTCTAATAAGATCTGTTTGAAACTAGTTTCAAGACTAGTCGAAAACCCTAACTTGAACATAATTTATCTCCAAAAATGTAATGAACCAAGATCTGAAATTTGGACCCAAGTTATCTCTATATGTCTCCTCTACACCATATAAATTCTAGATCCCAGAACCTTTCATAAGAAAATTTGTAGTGAAACTTCCAAGAAGACTTGTTTTCAAGAAGCCAGTCTCGAGGATTGTCTAACTCTGATATCAAATATTAAGAACCAAATATTAAAATAGCATAAAAAACTCAAAATATGTACTCAATGCCTTGAAAAAGAGAGAAATTCAGATAATAAGCCTCTTCAATGGGGAAACCTCCTTATACATCATATGAATTCACAAATACAAGATGATTCCAAATGAAAAGGTCCTATTGGTATATATAAGAGACTAGGAGTTACAATTACAACTAATGGACCCAAGACGACATAAATAAAATAACAATATTAATGTAATATGCCCCAATTAAGGGCTAATGTGCCAAGATTTAGGGCTTAACAAATTCCATCTCCATTCATAGTGTAATGTAATTCCTACAATGTCAATCCACCAGATCCATTATAACTCCATAGTTAAGTGTGCTTCAACTAGAGTAGGATCGGGATGGGTGACCACCCAAGAAGTCCTAGTGTTTTACATGCCTATGTAATTTTGTAAACTTAGACCAATTTGTCCCATGTGTATCATGGGAATTATTCTCTTCTCACTCTTTCATATACAATAGAGGTGAAGGAGGCCCTTTAAGCATGCAATGGAGTGTGATGTAATGCTTATTTGTGAATGAGTGTAGTTGGCATCTCTTTCTCTTCAGAGATAAGATACCACCATTCTAGCAATTTTGTGTTCTACAATGTATTTCTATTTTATTCATTAATATAATTTGTGTTTTAACTGATCTAGATTATGCTAAGGATGAAATGAGATATATGAACAAAAATATAGAAAATAACACATAAATACAGCGAAACCCGAATTCTATTAAAAAAATAAAAAAATATTATAGACACAAACTAGATAGAATGGTAGTAGCTTATCTATAAAAATAAAGAGATGTTGGCTATGCTTCATTCACAAATAAGCATTACATCACACTCCATTGCATGCTTAAAGGACCTCCTTCACCTCTATTATATATGAGAGAGTGAGAGGAGAATAATTCTCATGATCCATGTGGGATAAATTGGTCTAAGCTTACAAAATTCCATAGGCATGTAAAACACAAGGACTTCCTGGGAAATCACCCATCCCAATACAACTCTATCCCAAGCATGCTTAACTACAACATTCTAATGGGATCCATTGCATTAAAGTTGTAGACATTTGTAACGTACCCAACCACCCATAGGTCGAGATATGCCACTTAATCTGATTGCAACGCACCCAGCCACCTGCAGGTCAGGCACTCTACAGTCTAGGGACTCAGTTCTCTGATCTAATCTCGAAAATAAATGACTTCTCAACAATGTTAGAATCATGCACACCACATGCATAAGACAAGCCTCGGGCTACAACATAAAGAAGTAATAAACGTGTCATACATAACAAATAATCAGTAGACAAACACATTAAAAATACATATATCAGAGATAATTAAATACATAATGGAATAAAATTATACAAAAACCATAGAGATCACTTATCTTTCAAGGAAACATTCACCAATTGGTTGCATACCAAGGACGTTCCTCCCAACCATAGACATTGTTGTTCTTTTACTCTCAACAACAGGTCACCCCCGAGCTAGGTCTATGAATCCACAAGGACGAGTCCTAGGCCAAATCTAAAACACACAACATATGGCTAACTAGCTCTCATGTTTCCCAACCACACAACAAAACCTGAAGTTCCAACTCTCTTTCCCCCTTAGCCTACACCATCCAAAGAAACGAACACCCTTCTCTGCCATGCATTCCTTAGGTTGTCCCATTTCTCTCCAGGGCTCCAGTGCTACTAGTCAAGAAATATCCCTACTGGAACTCCAAGGGTTCTTCGTTGTGGACAGTTCAATCTGAAATATCATCAGTCTCATAACTAACAAGCTTCTCAGCACTCCAGCTATAAAAGGCCTTTCAACACTCACAAAAATCCAAGTACACCATCTCTCTTCTACCTAGCCTGCACAACCCCAAGAGAATGGACCCCCTTCTCTGCCATGTATTCCCTCAGTCTATCCATATCCTTTTAAAGCTCCAGTTCTTTTGTTTAGGAATATCCATGTTGGTACTCTCAAGACTTGTAGTTGTGGATAGTTCTATCTGAACTGCCATCAAGATCATGCACACAAGCATCCATTCCCTCCTGGAATGATCAATAATTATTACATCCATTCATCAATGGCTCTCCTCTTCCTACCATTTGTTTCCATACTCATCTCAAGAGCATATGAAGTAGCAACAGTGAGTGAAGAGGAAAGAAGAACAAGGGAACAAAATGAACCAAGGGAAGAAGAAGAAGAAGACCCAAAACAACCCCCAAGGGATGTTTAAATCACATGAAGACAAGAGCCACATGGCCTCCCTCCCAAGAAGCTCATGTAACCCCTTTTTCTCCATAAAATCAATTATGGGTAAATAAAATAATAATATAAATAGTTAGCCCCTCAAGCCCCCTCTCTCGTGGAATCATATCCCCCTATCTCATTTTTCCTTGCTTGTGTTGCAGCCAACAATGTATTTTATTAAAGTATATGAAGTATTACATTTCCTAGGCACTCTAGCCCCTTTTCAAATTTACCATCTCACCAGTCTAAGTCATATTTACATAATACATTATAGTTCATAAGCGTTAGAACGAGGATGTTACATACCCCTCCCATTATTTTGGCACTATCCTCAGTGCACAACACCATTCCAATGTTATTAACATTACAAATCTAGGCCCTCTGGCCTTAATCCACACAAGAAATCTAGCCCAATCTTATATACATAGGCACTCTAGCCTAAAATTAAACATGTATACATAGGCATTTTGACCCAAAACATGTATAATGATCTTCAAAATTTATATTTCTAGCAGCAGTTCCAACCAAAAATCTCTCCTTCCCTCTCATCCCTGCACAACCCAAAAAAATGAACCCCTTTCTCTTCCAGGCACTCCGTCAAGATGTTCCACTTCTCTCCAGGGCTTCAGTGCACTCGGCCAGGAATTTTTAGAGTTGTGACTTCTAGAACTTCAGTTGCAACAAGTCCATTGGACTTTCTTCATTCTATGCCTTTGTCATTCAACTGATCCAACATCACCTTCTTTTTTTCGCTCATAGTCTGGTACTTTTCTAGATTCTCAACATTCATCATTTTCCTATAACATTTCAAATTAGTGAGCATGTCAGTTCACAATTTGTGCATTAAAGTCTCATTCTTTCTCATAATTTAAGAGTAAATTTTAATAATCCAATACAACACTTATATGTGTGGTTCATGGATCTGCATCCATATGGTTGTCTCGTTAACTTGGCTCACTGTTTTCCTTTGACATACCCATTGTGTGCATGACCCCAATTAAGATCTATCAAAGTATCATCTTGATTATGGTTGCTCACCTTCCAGGCCCAGGCTCAGGCATCCCCTTCTCTACTATACAGTCCCTCAAGCAATCCATCTTGCCTGACCAAGGCTTTCTTGGACAAGAATATTTCTAGAGACTTTATCGAGTCTTATAGTAGAGGCAACTCTCTGGCGTGTGTTACCAAAACACAACATATTATAGTGTGATCATGGCTTACCACAGGGTCCTAATGTCCCAACAATAGCCTTTTCCATGCCTTCTAGCTTTCATATCCAACTTCTCATATGTATTATACACATATAGTCATCATGAGATATCATTATAACCATTTCCAATCATAAATGTCAAATTTGTTTTATAGAGGAAAACAAATTTTCCAAGCATGAGATTTATGCTCATAATGGTTGGCTCTGCAACTATAGATATCAGTCTTCCTTATGGTCTTACATCCCTTCCATATCCAATACCATTCTACCTACAATTTCTTCAATTTGCATTCATCCAAAACAATTCGTTAGTAATTATCAAATCATAATTCCCAAAACTGATTTATATAGGAAAGATAAAACTTCTAGACATGAGCTTTTGGTCATAACAATTTGGCTCTTTGCAGAAATAGGCATTGGTATTCTTTATGGGATTACAACACTACCATATCCAAGACCCTTTCCTCCTGCAATTTCAACATTCTTCAACCAAAAAAATTGTCAATATCTCAGGTACATGCTATATATATATATATTCATGGAAACACGTGATCTCAGAATTGTTTGCTACTACAATTCAATCACTTCTATTAATCCAAATATCATTTGGAATGAAATCATCATTACATACACATGTATTATCAGCCAATATTTTCTTTCTTCTATCGAGAAATATTTTTATCACTTTGTCCCCTCAACAAACATTTCATGTAATTTATCATTTTGTAGCTTCCTTGACCTCCAACTTTCTTGTTGTAATATCTAATAGTTCCTGAAGTGTTTTCAACTTCATGAGTTAGCAATAGTCACATTATTTCAGTTGTTAGCATAATCATTTCTATGTTATATAATATATTTATGCATTCACCAAAATGCATTCAATAATCCCACTTGTAACATTTTTAATAGCTCCAAAACTAATCTTGAAACTGTCAAAACAACAATCCAATCACCTTCAAATAGTATTCATATTAAATATAATGCATCTATCCATCATTATGTATTTTTAGCACCACAGGCTTTTCATAATGAAGCAATTTTCAACTAATTAAAATAACAATCAATGTGACAATATCCATGGCCACATCTACATAATGAATCCATGCATTGACTACATAATACCACATAACTATGTCATGCATTCCACCATGATGAGTTGGAAGGTATGGCCAACGAGTCAACACATCATCCACACACTTCCTACTACTTGCCTAACTATTTGGATACCTTCCTTTTCAACCCAAACACAACACCAAGAATATAATTCTTAAATTCTCTTCAATGTCGGTAAAGAGGTTGTAGTCTAAACATCATATATACAATAGATATCATTGATCACTCACATAGAACTATAGCCCTTCCATATCCAACCATATTATGGTCTCACACATGACTAGCTCTATGGATATTCATTGTTATAGTAGGAGTATGTCTCCTGAATGAAACCAGTTATGATCCCATAACCAATCATAACATAATTTGAAACTAACATTTTTCTAAATTCATTCTAGTATCAACAACACTTACATACTCTATGCCTTCAGCGATTACATATCAATTTAAATACTAAAAATTAATTGAGGGAATTCTTACCTCAATCCCCTTTAACATGTATGCATCAAAAACAACAAACTGCATACCTTCCTGGTTGTTATCATCCTACTTGTTTCTATATGACCAATTGATATCTGTAGAAGCTCACAGAATTCCTCCTTCATCATTTTGATCACCATTCCTGCCACCCTAATGGGTCTTCACCTAGATGGAATTCACAAGCAACAACAACATCCACATATTTAACCCTGCTATATCAGTTTTCCTGATTACATAATCCATCATTAGTCATACTCAAACATTATTTAATAATAATATACTATTCTAAGTTGACTGGCATGTTATATGCATATCCAAGCATGTACATATACAAAATTACACATCCATATGCACCAAGCATTTACTGTCAGAATGCCTACTAATGCATATGCAATTTAACTTCATTGTATGCCTCATGCACTCTAGTGCATTTATGTTTTAATTCACTTATTTATTTATCTATTTATTTTGTAGTTGGTTGTCCTTGAATTCCTTCAGATCCTTGTTTCCTTGTGTGCTCCCATTTTTTTCATCTGCACTATGGCTCCCTAGTCTGAACACTTTCTAGCCAAGTTCCACTTGGTCATTATACAATCCAATCAGTGTACTCAAATTGCGACAACTCCCCTTGGGTATTAATGCCCAAATTACCTTTATGAGACATTCCTGTACCCTGGAATGAAGTAGCTCAAACATTCCATCATTCTACTACAACATTCTTGAATCAAATAATATTACTCCTAGTTCTTCATTAGGTTACTTCATTAACATTTCCCTGTGAAACATACATTTCACACTTAGTACCATTCCCCAATGGAATTCCATTTCACTTAGAGACACTTTTCAAGTGAGAGAGCATTCCAATTTCTTTGCATTGGCATCCTTCTTCCAGTGTGACCTCTAATATTAGAAGTGGATTTATTTCACACTTAATCTTTTCAACTATCTAAACATTTCTACCTTCAAGGTTATGCCCTTTAATGAAATTTTTAACCTGCTAGATTCATATCCTATGTGAGGATTCTTTCTTTTGTAGTACCTTATCCAACTTCTGTAAGATTTTTCATTCTTCCATGAATCTAATATTTCATCTTGTTCTTGAATTGATCTGATTACACCTCTAATCTTCCCAAACCTGCAAGCAATCATCTGGTTAGAATTATACATATTATACAAAATCGTCAATTAAATTTACAGGTATCTTTTCCATTTAATTTATGAAGAAAATTATATCAACTATAACAGATCCATGTTATTTTCCTCTAAATCCTCTAAATAAGCTTTCCAATGATTGTACTCTTGCGGTAATCAGATATCAAAGATGAAAGTTAGATATCCCTGAAAAACCACTTTCAGCCCCCTTAGCTTATATAGACAAAAAATCGAGAACTACAGAGGTGCTTCCATCAAACCAAGTTCCATGTGACCACGACTTTAAACCATGAGCTTATTAATTCTTTAGCGCCTTCCTCTAGTGCTTTTCTCTTTATTCTCTACACAGGACCTCATTCGAACATAATGTCTAAGGGCTTAATCAACTTTTAGTGCCTTGCTCCATGTTCTTCCACACAAGATCTTGCACAAACACCAAGTCTGAGGGTTGGTTCGCTTCCAGACCCTTTTTACCTTAGCATGAGATGGGTGCTAGGACCAAGTCCTCTGGACTTCGGCCTTCAAATTTCCCCCCCTGTTAAATTATGTTTTCCCCGAAAGTTGCACTTTGTCGAAGCCTTTAATAACTCCACTAGAAAAAACGGACGGTTTAATCTCCCGCCGAATGGATGGTCCTGCCCTCATATGGAGGCTTCAACGAGATCAACGGATATGACTTAATCAAGCATTGATATGGACGATGCTCAACCAATTCATAAATTCAACGCTCCAAGGTATTTCCATTCCCGAGTCTTCAACTTCCCTAGAGTGGAATTCATCTGAAGTACTTACCTTTGCTCCCTCTATTGGATCCAACGGTCACAAGAATTCTCGAAGGGTATTATATCAATGGACCATGTGAATTCTCTACTACAGGACTCTGGGACATTTCAAATCTCGAGTCACTCAACTCCCTGGAGTGATATCTATCGAGGTTCTTACGCCATCCTTCCACTGCTTGATCTAACGGTTGAGAAAGGTCCTGAAGGGATCTTAGATTGATGGCCTACATGCCTTTGCGACTTCGGTCTTCAGCACATTTCACTAGTATAAACCTAGAAACCCCTGGAGTCACATACTCTCGAAGATAACATGGCACGCTAACGTCTCCCAGGGTGACGTGGACCCATGACACATGTGCCACATTTCACTAAAAAATGAATAGATCAGGGTCCAAAAGGTACCAAAACTAGGTGACACATGTCCCCACACGACACTCCTTCCATGTTCCCTAAGCCACATAATAAACCACACAAAAAATCCACAATCACTGCTCCAGATCTGACGGCTCGTGTGACATCACGACTTTACACTTTTGTGCATTCAACACTTCGAGGCTACGATGCTTCGAGGTTTTTCTCTACAACATACTTAGTAATCACCAGAGTGTACTAAGTCCACGTCATTAATCAAATTCGGGACTCCAGGACTCCAGGCTTCGGAAGTTTCCCGAGTCCAACACCTGCTACCTCTCGGATAGTTGAACGTCGAACTAAAATCTGGCTTCGGCTTCAGGTTTTCTCGCTCCATACCACCCCCATACTCCTGAATACTTGCTATATATGACTGTCCTAAACACTCTCTAAATCCATCACTCCATCTAACGGTCGATGATACTTTGGGATTTTGGCACTCCGGGACTTCGGGTTATAACTGTTCTACAAGTTTTAAAACTCTCGTAGTGAAAAATCCTGAAGTGGTCAACGTCGGGTGACCACAATCAATTATGGATATCTGCCTGCATCCCCTATCACATCATATGACTGACGAGACTTAGCGACTCTGGCCTTTAGCAAATCATTCTTTGCCTACCTACCAAGTTCACTGAAGTGACAAAGTTATGAAGTATTACCCTTCGTGCTTGGCCTCGATCCATGACTGACGATAAAAAATCTAGATCTGACGACTGGGACTTAACCTTTCCCAACTTATAGTTTTTTTTTCATCAGAAGGCTCCTACCCACTGGCCCTCCGATCCAATGATCCAGATCTCTCTTGATCCCATAGTGGCGATGTTTCCCAAATTAGAAAGGGAGGATAACAATCCTTCGATCCCTTACAAAGGATCTCTGACATTCTATCTTCTGTGAAGAGTCTACAGTGTCATTCCTCCTTAGATTTTCAACTTCAAGGTCGTAAAATGATCTCAACCACGAGACTTTGACCAATAGACCTAACCCATACCGGCCCGGTGTTTCAACCTCGCTCTGATACCAAACTATAACATACCCAGTCGTCCATAAGTCGGGATATGCGACTTAATCCGACTACAATGCACCCAGCCACATGTAGGCGAGGCATGTTGCAGTCCAGGGACTCAGTTCTCTAATCTTATCTTGAAAACAAATGACTTCTAAAAAATGTTAGAAGCATGTAAACCACATGCATATGACAAGCTCCAGGATAAAAAATAAATAAGTAAGCAATGTGCCATACACAACAAATAATCAACATATAGACACATTAAAAATACATATATCAGAGATAATTAAATACACAGTGGAATAACATTATACAAAAAACACAGAGAACACTTATCTTTAAAGGAAACATTCACCAACTAGTTGCAGACCAAGGACGTTCCTCCCAACCATAGACATTGTTGTTCTTATACTCTCAACAGTAGGTCACCCCCGAGCGAGGGATATGAATCCATAAGGATGGGTCCTAGGCCAAATCTAAAACACACAATATATGGCTAACTAGCTCTCAGGTTTCCCAACCACACAACAAAACCCGAATTTCTACCTCTCTTTCCCCCTTATCCTGCACCACTCAAAGAAATGGACACCCTTCCCTACCATGGAGTCCCTTTAAGGTTGTCCCATTTCTCTCTAGGGCTCCAGTGCTACTAGTTAGGAAATATCTCTATTGGAACTCCAAGGGTTCACAGTTGTGTAAAGTTCAATATAAATTGTCATCAGTCTCATAACTAACAAGCCTCTCATCACTCAAGCTATCACATGCCTTTCAACACTCACAACAATCCAAGTACACCAGCTCTCTTCTACCCATCCTGTACAACCATAGGAGAATATACCCCCTTCTCTGCCACGTAGTCCATCAGGCTGTCCATCTCCTTCCAAGGATCCAGTGCTTCTAGTTAAGAATCTCCCTGTTGGGACTCTCAGTACTTGCACTTGTGGACAATTCTATTTGAACTTCCATCAATCTCATGAACACAGGTATCCATTCCCTCCAGGAATGATCAATAATTATTAAAACCATTCATCAATGGCTCTCCTCTTCCTCCCATTCGTTTCCATGCTCATCCCAAGAGCATATGAACTAGAAACAGTGAGTGAAGAGGAAAGAAGAACAAGGGAACAAAACGAACCAGGGGAAGAAGATGAAGAAGACCCAAAAAATCCCCCAAGGGATGTTTAAATCACATGAAGACAAGAGCCACATGGCCTCCCTCCTGAGAATCTTGTGTAACCCCTTTTTCTCCATAAAATCAATTATTGGTAAATAAAATAATAGTAAAAAGACTTATCCCCTCAAGCCCCCTCTCTCGTGGAATCAAATCCCTCTATCTCTTTTGTCCTTGTCTTTCTTACAACCAACGATGTATTTTATTAAAGTATATGAAGTATTACATTTCCTAAGCACTATGGACCCTTTTCAACTTTACCGGCTCACCAACCAAAGTCATATTTACATAATACATTACAGTTCATAAGGGTTAGAACTGGGATGTTACAACATTACATTACATTACAAATGGAGATGAAATTACATTAAATTCCCCATCAAAAGGGTGAATAATATGTTGGGCACCATGGGTGATACTATTACTCACCAAAAAACAATAATAAATTAATTACCCTATCATCTACCTTATGTATTTTTCATAAAATAATAGTAAATTAATTACTCTATCATCCGCCTTATGTATTTTTCATTATTGAAAATTAGGGTTTTCCTTTTATACATCTTGTAGCAGGTGCATGTCGATAAAATGATTTATATAGGCATTTTTTATTAACAACCTAATATTTGAGCAAAAGGGTCTTTATTTTATTTGAGCATGGTTTCTTTGTATAATAAAGGGTCTTGTATGATGACAATGATTATGATGATGATTAACGTCCACTGAGGATGAATTGGTCTATCAGACCTTAAGAGGGTTAGGGATTACCTGCATTTTTTTATAATTTTGTTTATGTACTATAAAATCATTAAGAGAATCTTTCCAAAATCACCATACTTTTGTTGAGTTAAAATGTTAGGAAGGCTGATAGTGTAACAAATATTTTGAATTTGAGATCTAATATCAGTATAGGAGGGAAAATCTAAGAGAAAGTGCTTTTCATCTTCAACCTTCTTAGTGTCACAAAGGTGACACACTCTATCATCCCATGGTTTTTTAGGAATTGATCAATGTCCAGTTTCACTGTGGATCTTGTGAGAATTTGTTCTTATCTGAGAAATTCTTATTTGTTTCTTTACACTTTTCAAAACAAAAAGATAATTTTGATCTTCTAGATCAGGGTTGATTACATCCTTATAATACCTTTATTTTGTTTTTTCTTCTAACTCTTTATCACACAAAATTTTCAACTTAAATTTGGATTTAATGATATTTTAATAGTATCCTTATTCTTCAAAATGGTCTCTTTCATGATTCCCCATTGGCTTAGCCAATACTGGGCATCTTTATGCCATCCTCGCTTGAGTCGAAGGTGGTTACGACTAGAATTTGAAGCAATTTTAGGAATCATCTTGTCTTCCATGTTGTTTAAACTTTTCTTATACAATAGGAATTTTTTCATAGTTGTGCTCTCAATGCTGGAAAGGCTTGCCTCTAAGAGGAGGATATGATAGGATGTATTTCCTTTAATTTTAAGATTATAGTTTATAAAATTATTTTTTATTTGCTCTATCTTTCTCTAGGATTCACGAGAGATATTCCATCTATATAATTCACATCCATATAGACTAACATGCATAAAAAGAGTCTCAAACAGGAATTTCTTATTATCCCATACTCAAAGATCGATTGATTTACAATTGTTTTCAATCCCATAATAAGCTTTCCATCCTCGAATAATCATTTTCTCAATGCTATAATTCAAGTTGAGCTTGTGGTGAATATAGATTCCAAGATATTTGTATGAATTCACTTCCTTCAAGATTTTTTTTTCATATACGAAGGTATCATAAGTGATCTTATTGGATTTAATTTTCATGACCTTAGTCTTGTAAGCATTAACATTCATACCCATATTGGAGAAAAACTATTTGAGGATTCTTAGTTTCTTTCCAATATCATGGAGAATCCTTGCCATAAAAAGGATATCATCAACATAAAGAAGAATGTTGATCACTATACCAGTGATATTAGGGCCGACATAACCTGCTTCTTCCAAGAAATCTTTTCACTTGTCAATGTACATGCCAAAAAGGGTAGGGGAGAAGGGACAGCCTTTCTTGACTCCAATATTGAATTTAATCTCTTTCAACCAGCCCCCAGTGTTATTAAACTTGGAAATAACATATCCATACAACCTTATTGCAGTATCCCTTAACTCGAAAGGAATTCTTATATCTTCCAACATATCCCAAAGGTTTTTCCTGGAAACCGCATCAAAAGATTTTCTGAAGTCAAAAAAAATATTGGTTTTAGTATTTCAAAACTCCTCTACAATGATCCTAAATGTAACAATATCATCCATAGTTGAATGATATCTCTTAAACTTGGCTTGTCCTTCAGCTCTTTTATCATGACTTTCTAGTGAAATTTTAATCTTCTTTTCCAAAATAATTCCATAAATATTGGCTAAAATTGGGCTAATCATAATGGTCCTATAACTAGAAAGAATGTTTATATCCCCATTTTTAAAAATAGGAACAATGAGGATTTACATCCAATATTTAGGGAATCCAATGTCCTTAGTTTTCCCATTTGCAAGCTGCTTAACGCAAAAATATATTTCATCCAAAGAAAAAACTTCATCCTCTATAGGGACAATAAGAATGGTGTTAATGGAATTAGGTAACTCGTAAAGAATTTTAAGGTAGGAATTCCAGTCCCTTAAGGGAATGATGTTATTTTCTTTAGTATTGTGGATTAGAATTTGCCTCCATAACTTCTTAGGATGAAGCTTAGATAGTTGTGAAATTTTCTCTTACATTTTATTGATATAGTACATTTTTTTCCTTTTAATTAGGGATTTGTACGTATTGATGTTATCAAGTCTTAAGGACTCATTAGAAGCATCCCTAATGGTTTTCCTAGAAATTATACATTCTTTATCATACTAAGGATTAGTTGTTCTATTATTGATTTTACGAGACACCTCGAAAGAAAACTTGTTAATAGAAGTGGAAAGGATAGTTGTAAAATTATGATAGAGGTCTTCAATGTTGTCCTTATAAGTTAGGAGATGTAATTCCCTATTTAAATACTTTAAGAAAAGGTCAACTTTACTTTTGTCAAAGAGAATTTTTCTTTGATTATTAGAATTCTCTTCAATGGTGCTTCTGTGCATGGAAAATTTTAGAGTTAGGGTTAAAGGTCTATGATAAAATTTGGGTTCATGGTCATTTAAAAGGTCCAAAGTTACTATCTGGTTGGAAACAAGGATATGATATGTCACTAGCTAAAACAAGGTCCTCATATAGCCATAAAGGATTATGGATGGAATCATTGGTTAAAAGAGTAGCTTGGTTAGTTGGAGTCCTATAATTAAAGTCTCCTAGCAGGTGGATATTAACTTAATTTTTCAAACTATAAATATCTTTTTCTAAATTATTATAGGGAAAATTTCTATCTAAACTGATTTTCTTGTAAAAAGTATAATTAATAGGTGCAAAATAGTAAATTTCTATATACATCTTCTTAGAATTGATGTATGAAATTTCTATCCAAATGTAATGATTGAGAAGGTCAATCTTATGAAGTTGAATGTGAGGATCAATGCTAGTTCTAATATAACAAGATATGCCTCATATCCCTCTATGGTAGGAATTTTTTTTTCATTCCAACCACAAGACAAATCCTTCTATGTTAGGGACCTTAGACTCTTCATGATCCCACATTTCAACTAGACAAATAATATCAATATCACTTTGGATCCAACTTATATCATATGACCTTTGCACCATGGAAACCCATGATAGTTCCAAAAAATGATCCCATTTGTCCCAACTTCCTATTTATTATTATCCTTCTGGTCTCTATCCCTAACAATATCTCTTCAATTTCTAATTATTTCCCAATTTGCTTGTTTCCTGGATTCTTTTACCTTTTGAACTTCCTTCCTTAATTCAGCTTGGTCTTCGAGAATGAGGTCTTCATTTATAAACAATTATGACCCTTTTAAGCTCAGATATTTACTCATTGTGCTATATTTATGGTCATTGCAACTTACTTTGACATGGATCAACCTATCTGTATGATCAATTATTTTTCCTATCCTCTTTGCTTCTATGAGGTAAGTTGCTTCAATTTGTGATTTATTTTTTAATTCTTTTTTTACTATTGCTAGTGTATCCTCCCCTTGTTGCTATTTTATACCCAAAATTATGAGGTTCAAGGCTTTTTTATTACCCCCGTGGTCCAGTTTGATTAGCTTATTCATTTCCTATTTGATGGGTTTGATATCCAATTTGTTTTCTAGACTATTGAGGGTCAAATTGTTGGTTAGTTTTTCTTCTACATATTTAATCATATATCTCAAGTTGTGATTTTCTTCAACCTCTACCACTTGGGTTGATTTTTTTGTTTTTCCATTTCTTGAATTCTATCCTCCATTGTCTGCAATTGACTCTTGACCTTCACAATCTATCCTCTATCTATGTTTGAATCGTATCTTCGAAAAGTATAATTTTATTTTTATCAAGCATTGCCTCTAGCTCTATTTGGAGTTTTACATCTCTTTCTTTAATCCTTTTTTCTAACTATTCTAACTTTATTTTGAGTTTCGAATCTCTTTCTTCTCTCATTTTTTCTAATGATTCCAGATATTCATAAAGTCTCTCTAGGGTGACTTTAGGGGGCCTCCCCTGACAAGATGCATTTTTTGTTGTGAGACATTGGGCTCCCATTTCTCAAATGTTTAAACCCTCGACCAACTGTAATCCTTACATGGATATATGACTGAGCGAATATATATATATATATATATATATATATATATATATATATATATATATATATATATATATATGGTGTTGTTTGGTCATGTCTCTTTGTGTACGCTTTGCATGTCCAAAATAAATGAAGTTTAATAATTAATAATTTTTAAAGTTTGATATTTTGTTTGAGAAGGCTTGCATTATATAATAAATGGTTAAGAGTACTTGGTCTCTTGTTTCTCAAACTTCTAAACCCTAAACATGTTGCAATCCATACAGGGAGATATGATTGAGCCAATCTATCAAAGTAAATATATTTAAGGTGAATTTATTGTTGCCTTTTAAGATGGTGTTGTTTTGTCTTAAGAGTTAAACATGTCAGAATTGAACTCGGCTGGGGAGGAAAACAATCATTCCTCCCGACCACCTGACGTAAATCCAATTAAAATAATTTCAACATTGAATATGTTCAACACAATAATATTATCAACCACGAAACTTAAGGGTCAAACACATTATCAATTATATAAATAATTTAAATTTAAATAATTAATATTGAAATTTCAATAAATTTAAAGTATATTCAAAGTTTAATAGATTTAATTGAATAATTTCAATAATACAATTATGAGAATGATTAATTTGAAACTAAAGTTTTTCATAATTTTAGCATACTTAAAATAACATAATTTAAACATTTTGATTATAAATTTTAAATATATTTATATAGAAAAATAAATATAATAATATTGTAATGATGATGATGATGATGATGATGATTAATGTCCACTAAGACCTAATTGGTCTATCGGACCTTAAGAGGGTAAGTGATTACTTGTGATTCCTTAGAATTTGGTTTATGTGCTCGAAAAGCATTAAGAGAAGCTTTCCAAGATCACCATACTTTTGTTGAGTTAAGAGGTTAGGAAGGTTGGTAGTGTGATCAATATTTTGAAAATGAGATATAATATGGGTATAGGCTGGACAATCTAAGAGAAACTGCTTTTCATCTTCAACCTTCTTACTGTCACAAAGATAACACACTCTTTCATCCCATGGCATTTTAGGAATTGACCAACACCCAGTTTCACTATGGAGCTCGTGAGAATTTGTTCTTATCTTAGAAATGCTTATTGTTTTCTTTACACTCGGCAAAATAGATAGATAATTTTGATCCTCTAGATTAGGGTTGATTACATCTTTATAATACCTTAATTTTATTTTTTCCTCTAACTCTTTATCACACCACATTTT